>CAHIKZ030005506.1:335000-585000 GCA_903632075.3 Acanthosepion pharaonis
TCTACTGTGTTGAGAATCGTAGACATACTCCCCAGGGAGTCTACTGAACTTTACTGAGTGGGTGTTTATATGCATCAGGCGAAACGTAATTATTACTCTCATTTAATAGATTCTATTTATTTTTTGTTTGTTTGTCGTATCCCCTCCCCAGGGACTAGTGACGATTACTCATTATAACTTCTTTAGCATTGTTTTTTCTCTCTTTCCAATTACTGACCTGGCACCTATTTAAACATGCTGCTAGTTATGTTAATTTATGTTTCTTTGAAATCAATATGCCCTAAGCGTAGATTAGATGGGACACAAGGCCGAATGTATGGAGCAACCAGTGAGAATCGAACTCACTACTCAGTTGTAATTTATCTAACGAGATAAGCTCGCTAAACACGCCGAGATGACCTGGTGATTTC
Source organism: Acanthosepion pharaonis (assembly GCA_903632075.3). NCBI lineage: Eukaryota > Metazoa > Mollusca > Cephalopoda > Sepiida > Sepiidae > Acanthosepion > Acanthosepion pharaonis. The sequence goes on from CAHIKZ030005506.1 coordinate 335,411, forward strand.
CTAAGCATAGCTTGGATGTGCATAAAGCGGAAAGTATGGTGCATTCACTGAGGATCGACCTCACTACTCAGTTATAACCATTACACCAAGTCTAATTGCTCCTCTTTCCTTATGATATATTGTATCAATTTCCAATGATTTTCTTTTTTATGATTTGAAACATTAGTTTCCTTTCTGTTTATATTTTTCTTAAATTTTCTTCATTGGATATAAACTACGGCCATTGTAGAACTGTATCTCTGTTGCCTCAAGCCTCTTCCTCTGCGATAAAATTGTTCATAATCTCTGGCCTATAAGAACATCATAACAACAAACCCTCCTTCAACTCAATATTTTTACTTTAGCGTTTGGAGTGCATATTCTGTCATTGCAACGCACCTACGATTTTTGGCATCACATTGTCCGTTCCCTGTTGATATAGTTCTCTGGTACTTCAATTTTTCTACAGGATTTATTTCTGACATCTCCAATTCTTAGCTAACGGCTTCTGCTCTTCCGATTAATGAAAAAAATTGGTAGAGAGTCCTTTCTTCCCGCTTTCCTTTTTCTATTGCCTAGGAATTACTGTAGTTTTCTTGCTGTGTCTGACATCAACACGGTATCATCTTCGTAATTTCTGTTTTTAATATTCTGCCCACCGAACGAAAACACTTCTAAGACTTCTGTGAAAAGCAAATAGCTTGGTGTGTTTGTCATATATTTTTTAAGATAATATTTACGGTCCAGGTATTGAGTACTTTCTAAAATCTACGGGAATTGGTCTATTTTAGGGGAGACTTTATCACGTATTTAGTTTATTGAATAAATTATATATATATATATATATATATATATATATAGAGAGAGAGAGAGAGAGGTATTGCATAATTTAGAAATTCAAAATTACCTCATCAGTATAGATACTTCAACTGACGCCGAGTACGTCAGATATATTCAACCCAAACCGATCGACGTTATTCAGTGTCGGAACTGGAGATTTATAATTTAATACTTAGCAAACCAGTTGTAAAATTGATACATCGCCTACCCATATCGAAGCCTCGGCAAGACAGATTGCCCGAGTCGAGGGAGGGCGGAAGTTATCTGTCATAAAAGGAAAAAAAGCTCCACAAATTCAATCCAGATATTAAACTGAAGACCCAAATCAGAGTTATAAGAAAGATGAAGTGGAACTAATTTGAGGCAGAAAAAAGGAGTTTTATATAACGAAATGTTTAAATATTAATTATATAAAAATTCTCCAAATTATAAAATACAAAAATAAGCTTACAAATAAGTATATAACAAGATTAAGAATAAATCGTATTTAGATTGGTTACATTAAGAAAGAATATATTAAAAAAATATATATTATTAAGGAATAAAAATAACTTAACGATAAATATAGTATCCATTAAAAATTTTAAAGATAAATTAGTAAGCATACAAATCATACCCAATAATATATATATATATATATATATATTAACGTGCAAGAGGAGAATTCTTCTTTTAAAAATATATATATATATATATATATAAGAAGAATTCTCCTCTTGCACGTTTCGCTTGAGTTACTCACTTCCGGTTTCTTGCTTTTCAGTCAACTTTGATCTTCAGAAATTTAACTGCTCTGTCAATCTTTATCTTCTGTCATCATAATCTCAGTCCATATACAGAGCTCTCTCCTTAATTATATATTTTCTAATATTTTTTCACGTTTACAGTTCGTTTTCTATATTTACTTTGGGAAAAAATGATTAGAAAAATGTATACATAATTACATTCTGTAAATGTGTATGTATGTATGTCCATAATTTTTGAAAGGATTTTTATCCGACATTATATCTTATTAATATAAACATTTTATTTAATGCGGATATCCACTAAAATAGCGTATATAGTAATAAAAAATATATAATATTCATTTGTCCATGTACATCGTGTTTATACGATTGGTGTGTTGATGGTTGGTAATTCGGCCAGTTCTATAGAAGAGGACCGCCTACGGGAACATTTCAAATTTCAATATTCCATCCTAAATTGGACGCAATTTTAAATTGTATGAGAATTAAAACCTCATTTTCATATATGTGTATATATATATATATATATATATATATATATATATATATATATATATATATATATCATCAAGCTTATTTAAATCTTCCACTGTTGATAAAATGAGAGCATTTATACATTTATTTATAAGAATAATCTCGAAAATATATCTTATACTTGAAGACAAGTGTCTAAGTCTGATTCCTAAATCCTTTCGATTTGGTAGCTCTATATATTCTATGTATAAGGAGAGGAATGTTTCTTCTCATAGTGAGTTTACTTTAATTGAAAAAGCGACTAAAGCAGAGAAAAGAAGGTGTATTGAGAGAGTAAGGTGTTTCCTAGATTTAAGATTGATTGTTTCTGAATACATCATAATCATTCGTGTTCAGTATTCACGCTTTTTCCCCTTTCGTTATGTTTCTTCCCCTTACGATAGCCTCATTAAATAGTACATGAATAGGTCGGAAAAGCGTCATATTTAGATATTCCCTTTGTAGTTTATTGAACCAGCCATAGCCGTTAGAAATGTGCATTTAGTTTAATGCATAATCTCACTAATTCATGCATACATGCAGATAAAATAACACTGGCATCACATGTTAACAGATATATTTACCAGAATGACATAAAAATATCTTGAGTAAATTTATTCTTTAAAATCGTCATTGACTTCAGCCACAGTCTCAAGATGACTTCAGAGTCTCCTACATCTCTTCTGGACGATCTCCTTTTTTAAAGTTACTGCTACCATAATCATTGCTTTCAGTTCATCTTTGGTGTTACAAGGAGTTTTATTGGTAACTCAACTGCACCCAACACATAATAGTCAATGTGGTCTCTGAATCAAGGACCCATGTCATCGCAGAAATTTCCTGACAGCCATTTGATATGGCGCAGAGTCCTGTTGCCAGTTATAGCAGTAACCATCTTCATTAGGGCAGCACTACCTCTCTGGCTATGAGCCTGATTGTCTTGGAAGGGTCGTTTTCAAACATACCCTGGACATAATCAACTACTTCGGGAGTTATTTTCCCATCAGAACGATCAGAGTGAGTTTTTGTTTTTTTTGTTGTTTTTTTAGCTACCGTACCTTCGTAATCACTGTTAGTGTCAACAAACTCTTTCCAGAATATCTGTACTGTCACTGGATTGAAACACAAATACTCTGAAATGTTCGTATTTGAGTTTCCAAATGAGAGTATAGATATTTCTGCAATGGTTTTCATTTGTATTATATAAATAGCTATATGATAATGAGCAAATAGTAAATGTTTCTTAATTTAACATGTTTGTATTTTATTTAAGCTTCATCAGAATTTTTCTGAAAATGAATTATAGAAATGGAAATTTCGGTAGTGTTACTACTATCTTGTTTGTTTTCGTTGGTCAGTCAACCATACATGCCTTTGTCTTGTGGTGTTAATGTGTGCATGCATATGCTTGAATTCTAGTAGGCATTTTTATCACAGTCTGGTAGTATCCATTTGCACAATTCTTGATGTTTGTAGTCGAATATTGGTGTGTCTGTGTATCATATTTCTCGTTCGTGTTGCCGAATTAAGTTTATAATTTGTGTGTGTCTGTGTTTTTTCTGTCTGCAAATTGAATATAATAAATATGCAATAATAAGGCTTCGTATGTATTTCTTAGAAATTATTGAATATAAAAGTCTTACCGATTGGCTATATATGTGAAACAATTTTTGCATCACATGTGCGTATGTATTTGTATGATTGCATATGCCTATAAAATTTATATTTGTTATATCGAATATCTGATAGATAATGTGCCTGTAATATTGATTATATAAGGTGCAGTCACAGCTCAGATGAAATAATTGATGTGTTTGATGAGGACATCAAAATGATTAGACTTACAGAAATTGTATAAATTGGTCTAAATTCTGTACTCCGACTTTTTTCCAGTTCGGCTAAAATTAGATACAACTTTTGTGCATGCTTAAATAGTCTATACAATAATGTATATGCCAGTGAGTTCTTAACTAAGCAGTATAATATAATAATAAATTATATGTTAATGATTTTCATAAATAAGCAGAAGTCTATTGCATAGAGGCAACTAGTTAATGTCAGCTCGTGAATTCCTGTATATTTTTCAATAATATCAAAAATCAGATCAATCCTGCAACAAGTTGGTACGTTTGAATATAATCAAGTGTACATTGAAGCATAAATATAATGTAAATATATATTATTATAAATGTATAAATATTATTGTTATTATAATTATTGTAACATACCTAGGGAAGATAAAGGGTATATGTCCCCATTCACATAAGTATAGTAGTAAATACTTTATGTTAGTCAGCAGTTGGAGATCTATTGTGGAATTCAAGTGATTCATTCAGCTGACTACTACTTCTACGCACCGTTGGCGAATCTTATATGTGCTGTTCGTGTCCTAAGTATTATCGTTTATTACCAACCTTCGTGTTATTATCCTATTCAGTAATGTTCTCTAGGTTCCAAAATAACAAAATAATAAATAAAATTAAAAACAAAAAGTAAGATAAATAAATCGCATTCGTTTTCTGGAGCCACGTTCCCAATGACCGTTACACATGACGTCTCGCTCGATTATTTAAAACGTCCACTGTCCCAAACGATAATGTATGCAGACAATAGAAGCCAAAATACCACACAAGCTCCATACCGGTTCTTGATAATGACTGTGAAAGACGAAATTACTCGAACAAAATAATAAAATATGAGCTCCGAAGTTTTATACAGTATTTAGAGCGCCATACTCAACACCTTAACTGAAAACTGGAAAAATACAATAACATATTAAACAGACATGTTGAGCAGTTGCATTCTTATAAATTATACTACACAGAATTCAGAATAGCATACCAGATGCATCATTTGGTACATTTTCACCTACCAGTATAAACAATCCAACTTTCATTTTGCTTAACAAACTGGCCGGTTGATAAAACAATTGGGGTTTAATCCATTTTATTCAGACATTTTTTTTAGTTTTCTTCGTCAAATATGATGCTTTTATGTGAAAGCGTTTGGCATTTTCTTCAACGATTGCACCACATGCGCGTAGAAGGAAATACATGTACGTCCGAGTATTCACCAAAATACCATCTGGACGTCCACGTTAATCCACAGTTTTACCGCCATTATTAGACTTGTGTTATATTTTACGTATTTTTCGATAATGTCAGCAGTAGTACAATAAGTGTTAAGTTAACGGTTTCGTTAACTTAACACTTATTGTGCGACAAATGTAAACAGATGAAAATGGATTGTAAAACAGGATTTTTTTAGCAAAAGAGTACTTCTTTTATGTCCCTTGAACATGGGCAACAACTTATACGCAATCTAATCAATATATACTAAAATTAAATCGATTTTTTAAAAAAAACTCTCTCTCTCTCTCTATATATATATATATATATATATAGAGAGAGAGAGCACGCACCAGTAGTTTACCATCGCCAGAGGAGACAGATTTGAAGTGTTGAACAGAATTTCCATTGTGTTGCGATTTTTCACATGTTTTCGTTTTAATATCCGAAAATAAATAATATTTAGCTCTACTCTGTATTGAGCCTTCTTTTAAATTAAATGTTACGGACAGTGGAATTATACACCATTTGTTCTCATTTTACCTGGATATATATATATATATATATATATATATATATATATATATATATATATATATATATATATATTCCTCTAGCCTCGCTAAAATAGATTTTGTTAAATTATTTTTGATGTAAACGTTTCATCGGTACAACATTGCAGTTGTAGTTACATATATATATATATATATATATATATATATATATATATATATATGTGTGTGTGTATACGTTTGTTTTTTAATGATTTCTTTTGAGTGTAAGACCATTCTGTATTTTGTCAATGTAAAATTAATGATATATATATATATATATATATATATATATATATATATATGTGTGTGTGTATTTATCTCTCTGATATATATATATATATATATATATATATATATATATATGTGTGTATTTATCTCTCTGATATATATATATATATATATATATATATATATATATATATATTACTGTTACCTGCGTACATTAGCAATATGGCAGTGATATTACATTGCATTAAAAGATGATAATACTTATAATAGAAGGCATAAATAATATGTGTCTGACAGACCATAAATGAAAAACAAAAACCATTTCCCTTGTCTCGGTTCGTTGTTGCCAAATGCCTAAACAATTGCGACTCAAAAAGGCACGTTTCCTTTCCTTTCTTTCTATTAAACTGAAAGATGATTTCGATTTATTTATTTTTTTGGCTGCATAAAATCGCGATGAGGTGGGAATGAAGACCCAATTTGCTGATGATTCGCTCAGTTTATCGATTCGGTACGTTCGATTATTAATTGAAACGAGAGTTTCAATACCGCGTCGAATAACAAACAATGACATCCATGTCTGGGCCTTAACATTGCACATAATCATTCATTGTTTTGTTGTTGTTAGAATTGTTTTACTTATTTATTATTTGCTTGTATTATTTGCTTAAGTTATATAAAACACAGCGATCGATAGAAACAGTACAATTTTGTAGATTTTTATGCCTTTGGCTTATCTCGTATTTTATGTCATCAAGATTGAAACAGATTTTTTTTTTAAAAATAACATCCTTACATGTATTTTTGTCATTGTAATGATTATACTAAACTAAACACTTACAAATCGATATGCAACTGTCTTGTTTTCTAGTGATCACATAACTTCACTAACCTATTCATATGTTTTTCACTTTCTTCATGTTTTTACTTTTATTTTATTTAAAGAAGAGTGACAGAAAACAAGAAAGTTTCTACTCAACTATTATTACTTAGTAACAATAGAGACAGTTGTCTGAAATAACGCTGAAATATAATGACGTGAAAACTGAAGCGCGCACCATTTATCTCTGCAAATTTGCGTTTACATAAAACTACACAAATATGAGTGAAAACCTTAGTCTAACGTATTAAAATAGATTTACTATGTTTGTCAAATAACTTAATACAAAGAATAGCAAGAAAAGATAAATGTTGAGTAAAGTATGAAAGAAAAAACTGCTATTTGGAATGTCAAAATATTTCAGCAGAGCTAGTCATGTTGAGTTTATATATCTTGAGCTTCACTGTGAGAAATGAGGTAACACGAGACTCCTGTGTATCGGCTATGGCTTTCTCATTTGCTTGAGGTTGTCTAGGGACCCTTCGTTATTACCATTTGAGTTGGCCATACTTTATACGGAAGTGAAGATTCTTTTTTCCATCTGAAAAAATGTTATTCGTTGATCAAATTTGGCTGAATTTCTAATGACATATTTTGAATACGGCCAAAATATATGAAAATATTTGTAACAAAAAATGTAACTAAAGATCATCTGTGATTTCAATGATAAATAATATATTTGGTCTTTTTTTTTTTTAATTGATTTCACCCCAAACAAAGACGGAAAAGCCACTAGGACACATGAGGTTAGTAGATGTGGAAGAATTTGGTAAACGAAACATTACTAACGAACAGGAACAAAGGAAGAGTAATCAGGAAGACAGTGGAAAGAGATTGACATTCCATTAAATTTTTGAACATTAATATTGACTGGAAGGCATGGAGCCGGAAGAGAGTTCCATATTTAAGAAGTGCGAGAAAATGTCTCATAGAATTTTCGGTTACATCTAGCCAATTCCTTTATATATTGGTGAGACCTGGTCACCAGTTTAGTGTTGCGCTTATATTCCTAAAGTCAAGGTACTCTGGCGAAGAATGCATCTTCTGCTATGCTTCATTTTATTGACATAGAAAAAACTGTATCTCTATATAAATCATTCAAATTTCCTTTTTTTATTTTAGTATTTGAATCACATTCATATTCTGTCAAACCGAGAATTGAAGGTCGTTCTCAACGGATTCTCCTCCAGTTCCTATCACACAAACGCAGGTGTTCCCCAAGGCTCCATCCTTGGCCCCACTCTATTCCTTATTTTCATCAACGAACTTCCCGACGCCATAGATTCCCAAGTTGGCATCTACGCGGACGACACCACAATTTACTCCTGCCTCAAAAACAAATCTAGTGTCGCTGACAAAACTAACCTGGCCGTGCGTCTTGAAATGGACCTCCAATCGGTTGTTAATTGGGGCAAGAATTGGCTGGTCAACTTTAACGCCTCAAAAACTAAACTATTCTCTATTAATCACCATAGATATCCTTCCCTGCCCCCTATTAGAATGTATGAGAGTCAACTTCTTGAGAGCAACTCTCTGAGTCTGCTCAGTCTCACGTTGACTGCTGACCTGAGATGGAACAAATACATTGAGTCAATTGCTTCGTCGACCGCGAGGAAAGTTGTCTCTCTGTGCTGCGCCAGGAAAATTTTCTCCCCGGAATCTATACTTCAAATATACAAATCAACCATTCGCCCTTGCATGGAGTATTGCTGCCATATATGGTCTGGGGCACGTTCTGTTTACCTCAGAGTTCTTGACAAGATCCAGAGACGGATATGTAATATAATTGGCCCTGACCTGGCGTCTCGTCTACACAGACGCGCCGTCGCTTCTCTCTGTTTTTTTACAAATACTTTCATGGTAATTGCTCCGCTGAGCTGCTTTCACTGGTTCCCAGACTCCATGAATTCAAGCGCCCTACGAGGCTGGCATCCCGCTCCCACCCTTACACTGTAGAAACTTTTAAATGTAGCCGTCTCTTCTACTCCAGTAGCTACATACCTCGCACCTCTCGCCTGTGGAACACTTTTCCCAATTACTGTTTCCCTGAGAGCTATAATCTCCAACTATTGAAATGTAATGTCAATCGACATCTCCAGTTACCTTGATCAATTCACTATCCCTCTCCTCATCTTTTCTTCTATCACTCCTATCTGCCCTTGCTCCAAATCTTCTGCAACCCCCTGCATCCTAGTGGCTTCACGCCTTGCTCGGGGCGTAATGCTTAAATATATATATATATATATATTAAATGCGGTCAGAGATTCTGCATCTGATTTTCTATACTCTCTCTATGATTTCTTTTGACTATGGTAGTTGACTCAACTCAGTGTCATACCGGATGTGAGATTCTCCGACGATTTCCGGCATAATCTTCACGAATTACGAGGCTTTTTCTCTTGTTGTGAGGGACGTATTATGTAGATAAACTAAATCGCAGCATTTCTTGATGATGCATTTTATTTTTATACGTTCATAGCATCATTCTTCAGTCATCAAGCCGCTATTATCTAAGCCATCTTTAAGCGAAATCGTTCACTCTATCATAAAAGAACGATTTCAATTTTTATTCCATAAATTTTCAAAGGAATTTTTATCTTTAAATTTTTGTAACCGCTTTTTATACAAGGAATGAGTCATGAGATTAAACGGCTTGTAATCTGAACAGGATAGCTCCGGTGCCTAATTAACGGAGACTTTCCTGCTTGCATCAGGTTTGGTTTGGTTTACGGCATATCAACCAAAATGGTTTGGTTATTTAATACCGACAAAATTTTTGCTAATATTTCTTTTTCAAAAATATATAGCTGGCATTTTTTTTTTCAAAAATGTATTACTGGTAATATTTTCTCTTCAAAAATTTAATGCTGGTAATAATTTTTACAAAGTATTTCTGGTATTAAAAACTATTTTTCAGTTTTCATATTATTTTACCCCCAGTTTGGGGATTAAATATTTGTCCATATCTGGGACCCTAAGAGGTGCTACCACCCCGAGACAGGGTAAACCTGCGAACAATTAAGAGATGTTTCCACACTCCTGAAACCCTGATCAAAGGCCTTATGTTGGATGTACTTTATCATTTTACCCAAGACGTGAATATAGTTTATCGTCATAACCAGGACAGGCTTTTTTTGTCTCATCGTGTTTCCATTAGCAATCCTTGCTATGAACTAAAATCCTCAATCGAGGTCTTTTACTATAATTTTTAAATATTCCAATGCGACATATATTTCTTTGTTAAAATTTATTCAATGCGCCTGAAGATGGACTTAATACACACAGTTTAAAATTTAAACATAAATGAGTTGGCTATTTCAAACAAGTGATTTTTTCTATGGCCTTCATTTTCAGTTTTTTTATGTATGAAATAAATTAGACATTTAAGTTGTTTTTTTTTTTAAGTAAGCCGTATATCATTTTAGAAAAGCTATCACAGGATGGGATAGATTTTTCCTATCAATGACATTGAGATCCTGAATTTTTCAAAAAACCGAAATGTTTCATTCAATGTCTACGATCTAAAAGAAAGCAGAGTGAAATTATTAAAACAAGTGTCACATTTGAATATTGCTTTGGTCACTATTACTTTTAGCGATATTATTTTAAAACTGATATAATCGTTGTGTATATTATCTTTATTTATTCGTCTATCTCTCTAACATTCTCTGCTTGTTTTTATTCCTTTTAAGTTCCCGCTCTAAATAGTTACTTTACATGTTGAGAAGAATTGTTAATAAACAAGAGCGATACATATGTAGGTCGAGAGATATATATGGATAGATAAAAAGTTACATCGCTACATTAGATTAATATATAGATATAAACATAGCTATAAGTGTGCTGAAAGAGATGAATTAAACTAGAAATGGATATGAACTGAGAGAAAGAAAAAAATGAACGGAAATAGAGAAAATTATATATGTGTGTGTGTGTATGTATGTTTGTGTAACACGGGTATTTTTGTTTATACGTTATTTTTATAGATGCAAATATTTAGATAAATGTTCTGTTTATAATAAACAGTATTAACAACATTTACCTGCCTGAATGTCCCAGAAATCGAACCTGTATCCTACACAGAACCGGAATATAGCCAGACGTGTTATACCATTTAGCTACAGAGGAATCGTCTTCTTAGCATGGTTAAATTACTGTTTTGAAACAACAAATTTCCCATGATCTCCCTCGAACGTTCATAACTGCTCGAAGCGTGTCTTAATGTAAACGAATGAGATATATTATGAAATGGACTAAGTCCGACAATTATGTAATATATCTTTTGTTTATAGTTTATTTTTATACATACAAATAATTAAGTAAATGCTCTGCTTATAATAAACAGCATTAACAACATATATATATATATATATATATATATATATATATATATATATGTGTGTGTGCGAATTTACGTATTTATATATGTGTGTCTGTATTTTTACATATATATATATATATGCGTGTGTGTATTTAAATATATATATGTAAGTGTGCATGTATTTATATATATATATATATATATATATATATATGTGTGTGTGTGTGTGTGTGTGTGTGTGTGTGAGTCTGTATTTTTATATAAGTGTGTGGTTATTTTATATATATATATGTGTGTGTGTGTGTATGTCTATATGTGTTTATTTGTGTATATGTATGTGTTCGTATATATATATATATATATATATATATATATATATATATACATGTGCGTGTATATATATATATATATATATATATGTGTGTGTTTATACGTATGTGTGCAATATATATATATATATATATATATATATATATATATATATATATATATAGTTTGACTTTTCACATCTACATATGTTGAGAGGGTGAAGAATGAACTTAGATAGGTATACTTCTTAAATAAATTAGTACAAAAGGACAGGTCAATGGCTACCAAACTCACATCAACTGGTGAAACAACTAAATGTTTGCAATTGCATGTTGTCTTCTTTCCACTCGCTTTGGCAAGCAGAAAAAAGGGAACAATTGAAACATTGCCTATTGATGCGCACATGTATTCCCTGTGTATACTTTGTATTATGTGTCATACAGTGCTGAAGTGGAATGAAGGAAGAGAAAGATCTAAGACTGGCTTTAAATATCGTACAGCCTGACACTGAACATTCCCGTGAGTGTAAAACGAAAACACCTCACACGATTCATTGGGAAATAGTGGAAAAGTGAGAATAACATATCACCGCCATTTAATCCCGAACATAAACGTGTAATAAAAAGGTGTAAACAAATTCATTTGTTCAACTGTTTCTCATTTCCTGATTTTCAGCTTTAATCGACAGGACAAATCGACGGATACCTGCGGGTCCAGCGTCTCGACACCATTACTTAAACCAAAATCTCATTGCAGTGCCAATTCCGAGACAGTAGATGCTGTTTAAGCTGCATCTCCATCACTGATTTTAAAATTACCTGTCACTCACGTTTAGGCTAAGCTGCCTCATGTCCGCAACTGTTTCAATACTTTCTCGAAAACAAAAGAAGAAACATTATTTAACCACGATCGATGTCGAAGAAAACGGGACGAAAAAAGGAAGGAATAAAACTAATATTGTTGTTTTTCGTTTCACTTCACCAACTGAGGTCTTTATTTCCATATCCTCACGTTGAAGCGTGCAAATCTATGTACCAAAAGACCCCATGAACTAAAAGATTTGTTGAATGATTTATTCATATTTAACAATTGTAATGGAAATATTAGAACTTTCCAGCATTCATTGACAAAAGAGCTTCCATTATTAATGATTGAAATATATAAAATCTTTTTCTTGAAACAGTATTTCAAGAAAACAGGTCCCTCAAGTCAAACCGCTGTTATCCTTCTTTCCATTATTGATACGGGTATCTTCCTAATTTCATCATTTCACATCACGTTGGGCTACAAAACAACAGATCGGTCTTGGTAATATTAGACGTTTCCTTATAAAGAAAAATTCGGCATTCATTGACCGACCAGACAGTACGAATGTTGGTTGAAATCTATAAACTATATCTTTTCAAACAACTTTTCAGGAAAATACCATTCTGGAGTCTAGTATTTGTTATCTCACTATCTAATATTGCTCACGCAAAGATATTTCTGAGAGATATATAAGAGAAATTTGTGACATATAATGGGAACACACCGACAACTCATTGATCGAAAACAAGTTAAACAAGTATACAAAAATAGAAGGTATCCGAAGAGAAAGATGCGTCTTCTCACCGGACATTTTCGTTAGCTACGCTAAGACTATCCTAAAATAATCAGATAAACTTCCAAGAGATTTATTATTGGAAGACACAACAACATAAATTATATCTAGCTGGAAGAAACAGAAATAAAACTACAACACATTGACAAAATGTAAAAGTACAAATACCAAATATTATTTGTAAAAAGACATACTTTATGGTCCTTAGCAAAAGGAATATTCCCAAGAGCGAGCTACGAATTGATGACATTTGATTCTAGCAGGTGCAGAAATGTAATTATCTAGGTAATTTCGTAAGAGTTTAAAGGTAATATGACAAAGAATCTCTGTTCCAGTGTCTTTAACCAACTCTCGATGTTCTTGCCCTATTTAATGTCTAATTCTTCTGCGCGGTCTATTCATCAGTATTCGGATGATAAGTTTTGTTATATGACTCATTATGCTGAATCTCTGATGGAGTTCGCATTCGTTTGGATCTGGCTTCTTTTACCCGGCGAGGGATCAATACAAGGGAGTTTGACCCCACTTTACGCCGTTTTTGCGAACTGTCGCTGGATGACGTTCAGGTGACATCCGTGGAAATTTTTCGCTACTTACTGGACGAGTGGTTAATTTCAATAGCCTTAGCCCACTTCGTGCCGTTATCTGCCATGATTTGATTGTTAAAAGCCATACGTTTTCTTGGTATTGATAGTGGAATGGTTCCTGTTGCCTTCTTCACTGTGATTTATCTAGATCTTTCGTTTTTTGATGGGTCTTATTTTCCATTCTACAGGTTTGTTGCAACCCACCCCACTCTCAAGAAGTGGGGTGCCGGTTTAGTCGCTGAACATAGCATACTAACATATACATACCATTACGTACACACACACACATACATTCATACATACATATATCTACCTATATATATATATATATATATATATATATATATATATATATATGCTTAACTGAGTTAAATTGGTTTTAATTGAAAGTAATTTCTTACATTGACTTTGTCTAGTTATTAGTGAAAGAAGGTTTCGCTATTTTTCTTTTTTCTACTAAGACGCAAGGAGGAGTGCTAGAATATATGAGATAAAAAAATCTATTAAAGAGAGATAACAAAAACAACAAGAATTAAGACAATAGATAATGACTGACATTGCATTTAAATTTTTGAAAATCAGTGTTTAATGGGGAGCAACACATCGGAAGTGATTTCCTCAACCTAGAAATACGCTAGAAGGAATTGTTAGCAGAGAATTTACGATTACATCTAGCTATTTCATCTCTAAAATAATGAGACCTTGCCGCCAATCTAGTAATGTGCTAAAATTCATAAATCTAGGTATAACAAAGGAAAATTCATTAGAAAAATTGCCATGAAATTATTTTTAGAAAAGGTACAGGAAAGCTAAATTACGACAGAAGGAAATCAATATTCGATCAGAGGCAAAAAGGGGCAAATAGCTAATAATCAGAAAATTAAGATTAAAAATAAACATTTATATTTGTCACCCTTCAGTGCCTCTCAGTAAACCTTAAATGTCCCTCTGCAGCAGGTGGAGCGAATGAATAGGTTGGGCGGGTAGATGCAATTTTGTTTTAGTCAACTCTCCCCTTTTCTCTCGAGTGGATGTCTAAAATCATAATTTACACTTCTGTAGTGAGTTAATACCACAGGTAGCATAGAGCTACCCAACATTGGGTAATTGGACAGGTAACCTTAATGAGGCGCATATTATACTGTCTCTGAAAAGATATGAATTAACTGCTGCCCTGTGTTTTGGACAATATGACTTTGAATAAGATATTGGCATCATCATCAGTATTATGCTTGAATTGATGGGATAAGGAGTTATCTTTCCTCTAGTGGATTAAATCGTTGGTGATATAGTAATTGTGAGTACAAACCCAAGGCCGGACACTGTGTACTTGGATTCGGTAGAAACGGCGAGCCATGAATAATACTAAAAATAATTACTAGACGAAATATCCCTAGATATGGGCTGTGTGGGGAACAGTCTAGACCTGTAGATTAAATAAAGGTTTCTGTGCGTAATTCATTGAAGTTTACCAGGATCAACAGACACCTGATGAAGGCCAGATGGTACATCGGCTGTAAACTTTTGATAACAACAAAGAGAAAAATAATAAATGTAAATACTGTAAATATTATAATCATTTTTTTTTTGCTTTAGTAATAGTTGCCTCCAAACCTGACGCATTGACTTCAAGAGAGAACAAAATTGATTTTGTTTCAGAAAATAAAAACAAGATGTCTCATGAAATCGAGAAGACATACAGTGCTGTTCGATAAAAGTGACGCACCTGATTTTTTTACTAAAAATATTTTTTGTCTATTGTTTTTGGGGTTAAAATAACTTTTAATCTTACTAATATAAAACCCCTTCCCAACCACCTAGAAAAAAAGTTTATTCACCCTAAGGAAATTCTATTGATAATTATAAATTTGGATATAAATGAGATTCAGGAAAAAACTCTGTGGAAAAAAAATTGTAACTCAGTGTAAATTTAAAGAACTTTTGATAAAATATTGGAAACTATTTTACAATACACTCAGAACAATCCTCTCGAATCCATTATATTCACTTACTTGTTTTGGGAAAGGTATGAATCGTATCTTCTCTCTCCCGCCCCAAGCAATGAGTAAATAGCAAGACAGACCGGGCTCTATAGCCTTGGAAGGCAACTCGTCTAGCGCTAAAAGAAATGGCAACCTACTGTGGAAAAAATCTGCCTTGGCAGTCACGTATCGAAAGATACATGATCGCCTATGCGTGTATCATGTATGGCACATAACTGACTGACAGTCTCTTACTCGCAAATACTTTTTTTTAAGCGTTTCACCCCAAGCAAGGCGTGAAGCCACTAGCACGCAAGAGGTTACAGAAGATTTGGAGCAAGATCAGATAGGAGTGATAGAGGAAAGGATGAGGAGAAGGGTAGTGGATAGATCAAGGCAACTGGAGATGTCGATTGACATTACATTTGAATAGTTGGAGATTATAACTCTCAGGGAAACTGGAATAGGGAAGGGAGTTCCACAGGCGAGAGATGCGAGACATGAAGCTATTGGAGTAGAAGAGACGGCTACATTTAGTAGTTTCGACAGTGAAAGGGTGAGAGCGGGATGCCAGCCTCGTAGGGCGCTTGAATTCATGAAGTCTGGGAACCAGCGAATGAAAATATTTGTAAAAAAGTCAGAGAGAGGCGATGGCGCGTCTGTGAGAGAGCGACTATAGACGAGATGCCAGAACAGGGCCAAAAGGTATGAATCCACGCCTTTCCCCACATATATGGGGCAAATAGTAGGTCTAATTTGAACATGAAATATATACAAAAATATAAAACAAAAGTGAACTATTATTACAGTCCCAAAAATAGGTTTCGGCTTTAAATAACCTGTAAATGGTTGCTAATCCGTGAAAAAAAATCACATCAATAAAAATCCTAAATTGCGGAGAAATAATAACTGGAAATGTTGAATCAGGAATAAATACACTATTCACATTTTTCGGACGGTTGTCGTTAGATTTACTATCATATTCACGACGTTTCGGCCTTCTTCGGGTGATTAGAATTTCGAACCGAACACTTTATTTCGCCCACCGGCGTAGACTGTCCTAATTCCACGTGATATGCCTCCTCCAGATATCTTAGTTTCAGTTATTTCCCTTTAGTAACTCAACTCTCCATGTTTTTGTTCATCTCTGCTGTAGCCAGGTATTGAACTCTCAACTCTTTAGGTCAAGCCACTGGATTACTTCAACCAACACTCCTATCCACTGGGCCATCATCACTCCTATCTCAGAAATGCAGACAGATAGGAACAAAAAAGTTTATTGTTTCTTTTTAAATATTGAATTCTTTTAATAGTGATATATGGAATTTGTTTTTATTATAAATAATTCCCCAGCAATTTCATGCAACAATTTTAATAAGGCAATTATTCATGTCCCATTTGGTCTATTAAATATCATTATATAAGATTTTATATATTTTCTTTATGGGCAGAACAAGTAAAAGAAAATAATATTTTAATAGTGTTAACCATGTGTTCTGCAGTGAATTCCATTAAATCAATTAGATTATAATAACAAAAATTCTGAAAGATTTGTATAGAAAAGAATTATCCTTAATATCTTTATATCAGCTTCCGAATTTAAAAATGTTTCAAATAGCCAGCAACTATGAACAAACATCTCTATGTCCAGAAAAGCAAAAGAAAGTGAGGAATGTTGGAAATTTGAAACTCATTCGGTATTTTCGAGTTCTCTGCTTCCATACATTGATAGAGTTGCAAAAAGAAAATGGACATAACGTATGTGTTTATTTCTTATATTATTTCGCTGTCTTGATAGACATTACCCACGCCCCTAGAGTAGCCGCTCGTTATGCAACAGTCAAGTAGACTGCTTCAAAATTGCTTTCATTTGTGATAAGGTGGAACGTCTGAAGGAAAAAATAAACAATAATTTCCTTCTTAAATGGAATTTACTGCTTAAAATTAATCCTCTTAAATAGCTCTGAAAATATCAAGTGCAGCTGCAATGTGCTTTTTTGCAGGGAAAAAGTCAGAGGTAAGCGTGTAATGGATACTAAAGAGGCTAAAATAGGATGGATTTGAAAACGAAGAAAAAAAGTATAGATTAGAGGGAAGAGAGGAAATAAGTAAAAATAATACGTAAAAAGGGAACGATAAGATGTAAATAATTAAAGCTAAAAAAAAACATTTCGAACGAAGACATAGATATAAAAAATACCAAAAAAATGCTAAGACAGTAGTAAAAGTAATGAAATAATCAAGGAAACTTTCACTACTACGGTATTTCACGATGGAGCATGGGTTACTAAGCTAATCTTACGTATCATTGCTACTTTGGAGATAGATACATAGATAGATAGATAGATAGATCTATATGACAGATAGATAGATCTATGATAGATAGATAGATCTATATGACAGATAGATAGATCTATATGATAGATAGATAGATAGATAGATCTATATGACAGATAGATAGATCTATATGACAGATAGATCTATATGATAGATAGATCTATATGACAGATAGATAGATCTATATGATAGATAGATAAATAGATCTATATGACAGATAGATAGATCTATATGACAGATAGATAGATAGATAGATAGATAGATCTATATGACAGATAGATAGATAGATCTATAAGATAGATAGATAGATCTATATAACAAATAGATAGCAAGACAGATCTAAAAACAGACCCATTACTTTTCAAGTAAATTGAATTGAGTCTCCGAGCCGCTGGCATATTTCCTATAGAGAAAAACGTTAAAATACCTTTCCTTTCTGCCGTGAGACGATGGCCTACAGGTATGATATCTGACTGATGTCAAATCAATGGGGTTTCAATCCCGGCTTGAAGCAATCGTGCGTCTAACCACACCTATGAGCTGTTATACAAACAGTCTGCATGGGTATATATATATATATATATATATATATATATATATATATAGGGGGTGGTAAGGATGTTATCCTTTTTTACCTTTCAATAAATGTAATTTCAGTTAAACTATAATTTCTGGTCCTTGATTTGTGTCTGAGCATTTTGTTTGAAACATTGTGAAACACCCTGTAGATAACATTTTGCGTCAAATAATTTGTGTGTTTGGAGTAAAATGATTGCTTGAAATTTGTTACTTTACGTCATCCATAGTTTCGTTCCCTTCCTGTAACTTTGTTATTATGATAGTTTTCTGAACTTAAATTCAATAAACATTCCATTTTTTTCTTCCTGCAATTATTAATTCTGCCCTTTACATTTAGGGTATTTCTACTCCATGTAACATTTCCTTGGAATTTCACTTGTGCTCACTAGAAAAATAAAATGGATAACGCCTTAAGGACTTGAAGTGATTATTTCTACCTTAAGCTATTATTATAATAACTGATTTCTCTGTAAAAAGTCTTATGATTATTACACAGTATAAAGTTTGGATCGTTACCTGTCTAATCATTGAGAATTAGTTTAATGTGAATATTGGCAGATTTACCTGGAAAAGCTATTTGCCGATTGCACCAGCTCACAAATTCATATTAAGCATAATAAATACCCAGATATACAGGCATATATCTATATAGATAATTACTGATAATTTGCAATATACTGGCTTCGAATAAACGCTTATAATCATATACTTACTAGTAATTCAAATATAGTTTGATCAAAATGTTTTTTGTTAATTTGATAAGATTTAATATAAACAAACAATAACGAAAGCCAATACATTTATATATAATTACTGAGCTTTCGATAGTCTGGCTTCGAATAATTGTATAGAATCATATACTTATCAATAATTGAAATATAGTTCCATTAAAATGTATTTTTGCTAAATGGTAATGTTTAATATAAAACAAATAACAACGAAAGAGAAGTAAAATCATTGAATAATGAGATATTGATATATATATTTTTTTTAAATAAAAAATTTAAGAATTAACTTTTCCTACCTGGTATATAAAGCGAGTTTCAAATTCTTCGGCATTTATTTTATCACTTTTTGTTTTTTTTTTAAAAAGGGGTTGGTTTGAAATGTACATTCCGGTTCTAATTTTCAGATAAACAGCGCTCTGGAAGCTTTGCGCATACCTATTTTTTGTTTTCGTAAATTACCCTTAATCATTATTTGTATTAATCATCCATTTCGATTATAAAGTCGATCAACGAAAACTATGAAGGAAGTCAATTTAAAAGGGACTTTTGTAAATAAATCAGATACTTACGTTTTGACCAGAATAAAGAAGTTTTTTTTCTAAAAGAAAAGTGTTATTCTCACTAATCTACGCCCTGATAATTTACTGTCATTTTCAATATTTTCTGTGTAGGTATTTTGGGCTGCACACGTGTGCTTCTACGACTGTCTCTCTTATATACATAGAAAAAAAACGATTATGACATTTCTCAAACCCCGAGGAAAACTGATAATTTAAAAGAAAATGTATTTAGTATTCTGAATTTATATATCTTAATTATATTATATTATTTTTAGATACATTCTCGTTTTATTTATAATTTTATATTGTTGCAGTTAGTGTCATGTTATCAGTGGTCATTTTGCTATTGTGTATTAAGATAAAAGAATTTCACCGTTAGGTAATGGTTAGCATTATGAACGGTGCACTAAACTGTTCACCTGTCGACCTCTCTGCCTTAAGCGGAGAGGAACCCGGACGAGGCTTTGCCGAAGGGCAAAGTTTCGTCCGGGGGAGGTAGACAGGCCAAGACCCGTTTATGCGGGTTCAACGAGAATGTTTTTGGCCGAGTCTACGGGCTCGGAGAACCCATGGTAATCTTTGGCCTTGTGCCACATATATCCCTCGTGGGGTGGGTGCTGTTAAATATTAATGGTTAGCATTATGGAAAAAAAAATTCAGTGGAGCACGCTCGAATTATAAGTTAAATTGTCTTTTTTTTTCATATTTTTACTTCGAATATGCAACGTTCGGCGTCATTGGACACTTCGTCTTATCAACTGAAAACTCGGAAAAATGCTTCGTTACACTTGGTGACCAAAACGAAGGTAGATGTTTGACATCTGCTTCCCATAATTTCGTAATGAACTGAAATCCAATTTCGTTAAACCCCTTTATTATATTATAATATTTATTTAAAAGTCTATGTTAATAAATAGTCACGTGTGCTAAGGCTACGCTATTATAGAACGACAGTTGTAAATGGGTGCATTTCCTGTAGTTGCCGCCATATTGCCATCAGATACAAGCGTAACTGTTTGGATTTTACACTGGAAGAGCATAGATGTTTACGCTAAGTACCTAAATTTCTTATTCCATACTAACTGTTAATCTTTTGCTATCACTGCTCGTTAACTGAAATTTTACTATGAATTTGGTTGAATAAATCTTTGAAAATTTCATCCAAATCCGAATGAAATGTTAATGCTTTTTTTTTCTCAAACCTAACCTCAAATATTCCTAGGATGTTTTGCAGTTACATTTGAATTTTTTATGAAAACTCGGCTGATTTCATTTTTTTTAGATTTTAAATTCCTGAATAAATTTAAATATGGGTTTCATCTTACTGATTAATCGAATTCTAGAAGTCTGCGTTCACAGACATTGTGCTTGAAAATAGACCACTATCTCCATCCCGGATCTGTGTTTAATCAGAGAAAGGAAATTCATCTTAAGCAGTATGCATAATTAATTTCTATTGGTCACATTTAGAGTTTAAAAAAAATACCTCGTTAGTGACATCAGAAATATCCATCAATCTGCAATATTATTCATATCTAGAAAGACCTTCGCAACTGAAAAATAAATTTCAAAGATTTAATTGGTATTATTTATTATTAAATATCAGGTCCAATAGAGTTACATCCATTATATACACATACATGAACACACGTGTATTAATGATGTTGGATAGTCACTCCACAGAATGGAAAATATATATAATTTCAGTGTGACTTCTTTCCCCAATGGATTGCTGGTATCATCAAAATAAATTTATTTCACCAAAAATAAAATCCATATAAGCGAGACAAAATGTGACTCACGTTAAGCAGCGGAACGACTGGTTTTCACTTTAATTGTATTATAGAAACTTAGACTAATTTCATGCCATTTTATATATACATATATATACATCATGGTAAACGTTATTGTTAGTGGATACACTTATTTGTGTAGATGCTCAGTTTACTTATTAAACAGTATTTTTAATTATTTACATCTAGCAGCCTGAATATTCGTGAAATCTTATTAACAAGAAAAGTAGGCGTTCTCCAGCAGGATTCGAACCTTTGCTCCCTTCTCCATTGGCAGATAAACGTGCTTTAAACCGACTCTGACATAGATTATACAAATTTCATGGCAACTTGTCTACCGTAGAACGAAATGGCAACCTACTGCGGAAAGTCTGCCTCATCAGTCATGTATTAAAAGATACATGATCGCCTAAGCGTGTATCACGCATGGCACATAACTGAGTGACTGAATTAACGTGATAAAATCTGTCGGATGAAAAAACAAAAATATCCACTAGTGTTTCAGTAACAATTTGGTAATAATTTGGTAATAATTTGTTTATAATGCAATTAATATTAGAAAAGAATTAAAGTTACTATAAAGTTGTTGTTATATGAAAAGTGTTCATCCATTTAACTTAAATGATTTTTTTTTCTCGCAAACGAACTTTTTTCTTTGTGAAAGAAAATTGTCTTTGGACCCAAATTTGTGAAATATGACAACGTAAATGTTCAAGTTGTTATACGGGTGCCTATGCTTATGGCAGTCGACGTAATCTTCACATCGTTACAATGAGGTGAAAGGTTAAGTATATGACTGAATAGCTATGGTATATCTTTGCCACTTATTTATATAAACTTAGCTAAAATCCAGAAAGCCAAACGTGTGTTTTACCAGACAGTATTGCACGCACTGTTGAGAATCAAATATTTCTTTATTTTTTTGTAATTACTGACATGAAGACAATTTGTCTCCAAATCTTGACTGAAGAAATTATAGAAACAAAGATTAATATTTAAATTGAATTTATTACCTATTTCTTGCTGAAAAAGACGTTTCTCATCAAGTCTGTATAACTGTCATTGACAGCAAATTAATATTGGATAAACGTCTTTAATAATTTCATCTGCTTTAATAGTAGATGGAATAGAATGGATTCTCTGTGCTGGACTCGCTAACATAATGAATACTGCTAATCCAAATTTTATATTTAATAAAAATTTGATTACAGTTGTGTAATAACAGGCTTTCATACCACACAGCGACTTTTGGCGCATTCAGAGTGCACAAAATTTTAAATTGATACAAATATTATTTTAATATATATCCAAGACGAAGAGGTAATTTGTGACGTTGTGATAAATATGGTGACAAAGATGAGGACAATAATGTAAATAGTGAACATAATACCTCATCTCAGAAACATAGACAAATAATGTTTATAAACATTAATAAGTAGTTTCGTATTGTACAAAAACATTAGTAATGTTTATAGATGGCACAATGTTGGTATTTAAGTAAGATTAAATACTTTTCTGTTACATTTTAATGAATACTAGAGTTTGTAAAAGTACTTAAGTGTTTTTGAGAGATGCTAGTTTCATTTGGTAATATGAAAAGTAGAATATATGAGAGAAGTAAAGTGAGGGGGGTTAAAATGACGAGAAAGGTGTGAGGAGTGATGGTGGTTGTTGAAGCCGTAATGCCTTTGATGTATCAGTTCACAGTTGTAAGTCTTCGTCTCTCTTTGTATTCTATGTGTCTTCCGTTGGAATCTCTTCTTTTTCTTTTAGACAGGGATCTATTTATATTGTAAGCAAAGTTGAAAGAGGCTCATATTTCAGGCACGCTCACTTCTTATTTGTTAACATATATTTATTTAGGATTGTATTTAATCAAGTTCTGCGTGAAGCCTATTACAAAATGCCCGAAATATGTCATTATGTTTTAAGCTATGAAAGAGGTAACTTCCTGTTTCTACTCTTAGTGTCGCTACTATCTCTTTTATCAAATTCATATAAAAACTTTCATTTTGACGAAAACTGGTATCATAATCTGGGACGTTCAGGAATTAATTGATATAAACCAGGATCTAAAATTCTAAAGAAAAAATTTGAATTTGTCATAGATTAATATTTTATTCCGCAGTCCTTTATAGATTCTTTAATTTTAAGTTCACATTTTTCGTTCGCACTATAGATATACACCATGATTTTGGATTTCCCCACGTAATAGCTGCTACGAGTTTATGTATTCAAAGATATTGTCGCGCACATTGATAATCTACCTACTAAGTAAGTGTGTTATTAGTGTTTGTATTATCTACGCGATTTATTTTAATATTGTACTTTTTTATCCATTATAAGACGCAGTAATCATTCAAAATAGAGTTTTAGTAAATAAGGTTGTGTTAAGGGTCTACATTTGGGCAACATGTTCTGCGTATTATGAGGATATGTAGGATGAACAATTCTAGCCTTGAAGCTGTTAAAATTGTAGTAACCGGGGAAAACATTTCCCAGTGAAGTCTGTCCTGCAAGACAACTGTTCCGGAGTAGATGTCTAGGTGGAATTTTCTCCTCACAAATAGAACACAAAGGAAACAAGAATATGTGTGTGTGTGTGTGTGTCGTGTCCGCTCCAGCTGTGAAGATCTTGACTGATAGAATCAATTAATATTCTTCGCCCGGACACTTGTCATTAAGATAATTATAGTGTAGCGAGATAATAACAACATAAATTGCAATATGAGCTCATGTAAATAAATATTAAGTATAAAAGTCCCCAAAAATCAGACATTACCGAGTGGATAAAAGTGTTGGTTGGATCCAGTGACTTGACCCAAAGAGACGGGAGTTCAATTCCTGGCTACTGCAGTGGTGAGCAAAAACTTGGAGAATTGAGTTAAAGGGAGAGAACTGATACATGAGGCACGGCAGGAACTAGAACGATCTTCTCCAATGGACGAAATAAACGGTTCAGTTCGAAATTCCAATCACCTGAAGAATGTCGGTGCGTAAAACGGCCGAAATATTGTCAATATGGCAATAAAGATGAGGGCAACAGTCCGAACAATGTAAATAAAGTAAATAGTTACAATCTCAAAAATATAGATATACATGGATTCTGTAGTCTGTGACTGTTGTCTTCGGTTGGTTGCACTTGAAGTGTATTGGGAAGAAAATCATGACCAATGGCACGCTTGAGATTTACAGTGGCTGTTATAACTGAAGTGTTTAAAATATTCAAATTTTCATATTTCTTTTAATTATTGATGATGAATAAATGATTTTAACATGTGTCTAACAATTGATGGTGGATATTTTTTTTTAAATTGTCTTGAAAATTGATGGTGAAAATAAATAAACTTCTTTTTTAAATGTATGAGTTGCTATTTTTAACATTATCTGACTTCATAATAATAAACATATTTTCCGGTAAAATAGTTAGAGGTGGGGTCTATTTTTCCGGAACCGGTAAAATAAACTTAAAAGCATGTTTGTCTGTTTTACTGGGACCGGCAAAATAACCTCTTCATAATGTAAATTATAGCTTGCCTGACCATTCGCATACAGAAACAACTACACTGAACAAATTATTGAAGTTACTGTTGTTTATATTTATTTATTATTAATAATAATAATAATGATAATAAAAAAAATAGTGCTGTTCTTCTTCTTATAATAATAATAATAATATAGATGTTTGGCAATTTTGTTGGCTGAATGTTGATGAAATGCATTGCCAATGATATTCATATTTTTCTTAGATTAGGGAATCATAAATAATTTCATTGAATAAATGTTCTAACGATGTTACCGTTATTTTATTTTATTTATTTATTTTTTGTTTTACTCCGATACATTTTGCAAAACGAAATAGAAACGATAGCGTCAGACAAATTAAATGTTCGGTATAAAGTACAAGAATTAATCAAAGCATATTTTTACAGAATTTTATAATTTATAATCCTTCTGGGAAATATTCGGTTTTTATTTACTTTTTTTGTAGGTTATTATCACTTTCGTTTGTAAGCTGCTTGTTATGTAAAACTTCCCTCCTGCTGTATATGAAGGGGTCATGCGGGCATTTTTGCCACAAGATGCCAGCGGCAGATACGTTAAAGCGAAATGAAAGCAGCGAAAGTAATCCAGCATTTACGGCTGCCAAGATGCTTCAAAGCAGCACATAAACCTTTGAGAAATAAGGGATCGCGCAACCCTTTCATGTAAATCACAAATTTGTGGCCTGGTGTCATGGTTGACTGAGTGAATGATTGCAATGTGCGCCATCAAATTTATTCTCGCTTTTGTTTTCGTTTTTCTTTTTCTTTTTTTCCTTTTCTATTTTCCGTAATATCTGTTTGTCTTTCTTTTACTTTTCCCTTTCACTCGCTCTTTTTCACACTTTCTGTCATTTTTGAGTCTTTGACAACTGCTTTTCCTAACTAATAATCTTTAGTTTTCCCTTTGACTCTTGGTTTCTAGCTATGCGTTATCAATTGTTCTTTCATTTCCATTATTCAACATCTCTTCTTTCAGCTTCGATATGCTGTTTGATGCTTTTACTGTTGACAACTTTTCGCCTCTCCTCATGATGCACTTTAGAGGACGCGTTCAACGTTTCTTTTCATTATTAAATCGTACCTTACTTCTCCTCTCCTTTTACATGTATTGTCCTTTTTACATGTCCTATTCTTACGATTCATAACGTATACAATTTGTCTGTTTAATTTATTCAATTGATATCTCCTTTACATTCTGCATTCATGGTCAATTCTCAATGAAAAATGATATAAAATTTTCCGTATCCCTTTTCTCTGTTCTTCCCTATTTTTGTACTTGTGTATTTTCTTCATTATTCTTTTTTTTATTTTTATTAGTGACTTTTCACTTTCTTTCTTTTTTCTTATTTTTCTTTACGGTCCTTCTCTAATTTTTCTTCCTCCTTTCTTTTTCTTCCTCCTCTCTTTTTCTTTCCTTTACTTTGTCTCTTTTTCTTTGTTTCTCTCTTTAGCTCTGTCTCTCACTTTATCTGTCTTTCTCGTTATCTTCCCTTTTTTTCTCTTTCTTTTCTCTCTTTCTCTCTCTCTTCCCTTTTCTTCATATTTCTTCCTCTCATTCTTTCTCTTTTTCTCATCCTGTTTGTTATTTTCCCTTTCTTTCTCTTACTTCGTGTACTCTATTTTATTTCTTTTCTACGTCTTCTCTATTCTACTTTTTTTCTACGTTTTTATTTTTTTCTAAGTCGCTATTCTATTTCTTTTCTTTTCTACGTCTTTATTCTATTTCTTTTCTACGCATTTATTATATTGTATTTCTTGTTTTACGTCTTCTCTATTGTATTTCTTTTTTTACGTCTTCTCTATTGTACTTCTTTTTGCCTCTCTTCCTCTTTCTTTCTCTTCTCTCATTCTTTCTCTTCTCTTTCTTTCTTTGTCTCTTTCTTTCTCTTCTCTCTTTCTTCCTCTCCTCTATTTCTTTCTTCCTCTCTTTCTCTTCTCTCTTTCTTTCTTTCATTCTATTTCGTTCGCTCATTCTTCTTTCCATCCGTTTGACCATTATTACATTTTTTCTTTGTCTTCTTTTCTTCAGAATTATGCGTTTCTTTCTGTCTGCATATTTTATTCTCGCAAAATGCTTTTATATTCATTAATATTTTTCACGCCAGCGCTTCGTTTTCCTCATCTCGTCTTATTTTCTTGCTTTATCCTCTTCATTCATACAGGATGTCCCGTCCCGACCATTTTCGTCACATCTTCCCACGAGTTTCATATTATGAATTCCTTTTATAACTTTAATCTTTTCACTTTGTCTTCTCCATCATTTCATCTTTCTTACTCTCTTTTTTCTTTCTTCAGCTTCAATTAAATATGTTGGACAGTTATTCCTTTACCAGATTTCCGTCATTGATACTCGCTTTACGTAATCTTTTTCTTTTCACATTTCTAATTATTCTTCGTTTTCAGTTCTTTTCTATTTTTCTCTATCTTTCCTCTCTTCCATTATATTCTTGCAAACCTTTTCATACATATGTATATTTTGCTTCCATATTATTTATTATGCTCTTCTTGTATTGAATAACCCTTTTCTTTAATTCGCTCCGTTTCAATCGTAATCCTGCAACAACAATTATTACTATAATTACGCGTAGCAAACTAAAACTTATTTTTCTACTCATTATTATGTTAATAGTAGTATTAGCGGTTGTAATAGTATTACCAAAAGTATGCCACTTCGTTCTCTTTCTGTTTTCTTGTCAATACTGGATCGCATTCCGTAGATCAAGAATCTGATTCTGCTGTAAATGTCGATATCTTCCCGAAAGACACGGAAAATTCACAATGATTAAATAGAACGTAACAAAATATTGTCGTCGATCATTTTTTTTTCTATTAATTTTTTTCTTAATAGCTACTCGAGGTAAAGGGTTGCAGACAAAGAGACACGTTTTATTGGGATATGTGAGAAGATATGTGTTGATCCTAGACTTGAACCGCTTAAGGGTGTAGTAATCGGGGAAGCATTCTCTTGAAACGGTGATTTGTGGGAAGAAGCTCATAGTGAAAGCAATGAAAACGAAGGGAATGAGGATGGTTGGCTACAATTTGCGTGACATGGCGAGTATTAGCCCTGAAAAAACTAAAGAATGTATATCGTTTGAACACTTTCCATGAAAATATTGTTAGAACAGCAAGAGACCTGCGACGTTTCATCTGTAAGAAATGGATTGCAGCTTGGAAAATAATTCAGCATCTATACGGACATGGAGACACTTTTGGTTTATCGAGACTCGAATGGAAAACCTGGGCTGCTCCTGCCCATATGTGGCAGTGTTACTCAATTTTCCATCAGGACTGGCTCTTGTAACATTAAATGATAACAAAAAGATCCGGGTAACAATGAGAATACGATTGGCAAAAAAAAGATGGCAATAGCGAAAATAATGCACAAACTACTTTTTTTTTATGTTCTTATGCTCATTTTTCGCGATACAAATGTGTAACCCTGAGAATTGTTATTTAGTAAATTACGGCGCGTTTTGCCGAAATTAACTACGAATGATCGATTCTGCATCGAATAGACCTGAGAGCCTGATATAGTTTTTTGTAGGAGAACATAAACACAGTTGTTTTCTTTCACTTATCTTTCTTCCAGATTGTACGTATTTATTTGTTCTGTAAGTTTTATGAATATTTATATATTAGTTACCATATAATGATAATTGATCAGTTATATAAAATAATCCAAGTTGGATGAGTTCGATCCTCTCTTGCCCATGATTATTGTGGCTCTGAATCAGACTCAGATATATAATTTATGTAACTTGTAAGATCGATCTGACAAAGTGTTCTTTCAAGCGATATCATCCAATTTTCAAAGTTTTTCGATATTCTAGACATGTTTTTCAAATTGTTTAATACACTCTTTTACAGCTTGAAAATCTGTATTAACTGAGATAATAAAAAAAACATCCCAGTAGGCACAACTTTAACATGTTGGAACCCACTTGCAATATAGCGATTTTCATGTTTAAGATCCTTTGTCTATGCATGCACTTTCTCTTAATTTTCATCTTAGAAACGTATAGATAGCATTACTCTTTTCCCATAAAGCTATCCTTATTTATATATTCGTGTTAGAAAGCTGCATTTATTTTAATTGCTCAATTCATTTTCTTAAGAATGTTAATGAAAAAAATGACCGTGAAGTTCTCAAAAATAAAATTATCTCCAAATTTACCAAGATGCGCATCAGGAAGGAAATGTTATAACCACTTTATTTGTAGTAATCAATGCAATGATTCTGTGCATAATTAAGGTCAATTTAGTGCCTCTTCACGAATCAAATTAAATGAATTTTTACATTCATATTTCAGACATCTGTTATTCACCGCAAGTTTTACATAAACCTCATTAGAATTTTAAGAACATTTGGTGTTTAAAATTCAGTGCGTCTCTGAAAGGCAATTAAAGTCGGAATATATATCAGCCATTCGTACAATCGCCTTTTACAAATATTTATTTATAAATAAAGTATCTGCAAATACATTGAGAAATATTAGTAGTTCTTAAAACTATCTCAGGACAAATAAAGCTTTGAAATAATACCAAACATTAAGAAATATATGTAATTAAAAATCTGGTTATTTCTTAGACTTTCTGATCTTTTGGAATATGTATCTAAAAATAATTAATAATAATCTTAATTAACAGATTCATCAATTCTCAAAGTTTATAGGAATTTGAGATTGTTCATTCCTGGTTCTGGATACTGATAAATCTCGGCTTCATTTTTCAACCGAGATAAAAAAAAAAAAAGGATTTACAAGAGTTTCAAATAATAATCGCACTGCGTTAATTATTCTTATTAATATAATAGATAATTAAATAAGAGAATTTATGTCTAAATTTCTGAAATAAAGAATTATGTTTATTTAAGTTGTTTTTATTTGGACTAATTACTCATCTTTGCTGTTATTATCACAACGTTTCGCTGTGTGATCACATAGTAATTATGAGTTCGATCCCTTGCTTGAGTTGTACAGATTTATACATAATGAAAAACGTGCAAGCTATATCTGAGTGGTTTTTAATTAGGACAAGATGTGATATCCCTAGGTATATACAGCTGAAGGATGGACATTTACCTCATTAGATTAAAGTGTTAAAATCGAATTCCTGAGATGGTTAGCCAGATCGATACACACCTGAACATTCGTGAAGTGTACGACAACTGAGAATCCATGATAAAAACAAAACATAGAAAATCAGGACATTAATTCAGAATATAAATTATGTGGTGATAACTGATTTCTCTGGGAAAATTATGAGTCAATTTATGATTTATAAATTACTTAATTTACAATTTTAATGAATAGATACCGACAAAAACAATTAATTTGTTGATGGTCACTGACACAAAGACGGAATTCTTGGGTACACATATACTGAGTGGATGCCGTGTGTGTGTGTAGACACGCATCGTTCTAAGTTTATGTCTAATAGATATCAAGGTACGCATTATGATTGAAATATTTGAAAGGAAAGATTAGGCTTCATATTTTTAAGGCAGGTTAGATTTACTTGATCGATACGTCTGGACAGAGTAATCTTCCTGCTCTCATATTACTGTTGATGCGCACATAGTACTAATGCAAATTTATTTGGATAACCAGGCTTCACTCCAAAAACCAATATATGGAAACTTGCATGTAACCTATTATATAACACACATTGAGATTACAAATTTTAAATGTGGAGCACATGAAAATCGAAAGGCCTGTAGTGGTTGCAGAATAAATATTATGAAACTGCTGTTAGCTTAAAAAATAATTCATGTTATTTTACATAATTATGTCGTGTCTTTTTACGATATCGTCGTTCATGGCTCCCAACAATATCATGTTATTTTTGTTCTACGTAACTTCATACATATTACTATCTCGCTGTGTTTGTCATTCCTTCATTCAAACTTATTGAAGCGATGACGCGCCTTTTCACTCTTGCTTTTCTTTCTTTCAGTCTTTCCTGTGTCCTTTAAGTACTCTAGATTTTCTTTCCTCGTTATTTCTCAAAGAAATCCCAATTCTTTCATTCTTATTGTAGATATCATTTTCTTTTTAGTTCAGTTTTTTTTTTCATAATACTCAATGGAATTTTGTATATAATAGTTAAACTGAGTAACATGGATCTAACGCAATATTTCAAGCTGATTCTCACAGAAATGCTTTATCACTTGTTCGACCAAATCAAGTCAGGATTACTGTATAAGAAATAATTAAGCAGCACATTTTAGATGGCAATTTTAGCTTAGAATGAAAACTAAATTGTGGCACAAGAGAGAATGAGAATTCCTTACGTTAATCTTTCACTTGCTGAGACGCGCCAAGCGTAGAAAGCACTATTCAACGGATTCTCTTTTTTTTTTTTCCAAAATGTAAATATTAACGGCAGGTCGCAACGAGAATACTTAAATTCTTATGGCAAAAAAATGAAGTAGAAATCAATTTTGTGCAAAATATTTCCGAAGCTGAAACAGATGTATTTCGCCCTACTTTCGAGGTGAAGTACGTCAAGTTTATTTGTGTATTACATGAATAAAGATATACTTTAAGGATCAAGAAATGAAATAAAACCAATAGTTAATACGATTTATTTGAATAGTGATTTCAAACCGGATTAAAATCATCTGCAAAAAGAAATAACTATGTTCAATATTTATCATTTAATGAGATAAGATAGCATCAATTTTAAAATATTTGAGTTTTTCCTTTAAAAAAATGGTTAATATTTTTTTAAAGATATAAAGTTTCGGAAGAATATTTCGAGCAACAGCCTAATTAGTTACCCGCTATTCAAGAACTAAGAATTTAGAACGGAAAATTACACTTACATTCGGATGAGATAATGCATTCTGTTGAAGAATATTCCTTTGCTATTAATTTTAGTTTCGGTTTATTAAACATGTATCATTAATATCTGTGATGTGCAGGTTGGCATAACGGCTAACGGCGCGGAAAATTGAATTGGTTCTAAATCCGACCCAACCAGTTTGTTTCACTTCCTACTAATTATTTTGAGAAGGACATGAATATGTTTTATCCGTAAACAATTCTAGTTGTGGTGGTTTTTCTAAGCATAGCTTAGATGTGGCACAAGGCGGGAAGTATGGGGCACCCAGTGAGGATCGAATTCACTTGTCAACGGTAATTGTTATAGCGAGACGAACTTGCTAGTCGACCAAGTCCGGGTGCCAAAATCACTCATAGCTGAAGTGATTTTGGCACCCGCACTCAAATCTCTCGTGATCTTTAGGTGGTAGGATAAGCGCAACTCTAAATCCAAAGTATTTAAGATGTGAGTGGTTCAATATATTTTCCAAGAATTTCGGACTATTCACACCGATGTAATGTAATAACCTGTCACCCCCATGAGGGACTACACATATAAGTATCCGTAAGGCAACGGACTGCAGGAATCAGCTGGGATCTGTCGAGTACGACTCAGAGTTACGCGAGAACTACCGACCTTCCAATAGTAGCACTAACTACTGGATTGACTTGCGACGATCGTGTGCATATCATCTTTATTTTTATTGTACTGGTTTTTACAATAAAGCTTTACTTATTTTATCCACCGTGTTTGTCAAGTATATATTCCTATAAAACGAAATATAACACACACTTATAAATAAAGAAAGCCGTGGAGAAGAGCATCCGCGTACGTCCTGAATAAATCTATCACTGATTTTTTTTTCAGTAATATAGTCTGTATTCCCTCGGGAAATAAGTACTACTTGACTCGAATTTTTTAAAGCATTTTATGGCAAATACCAGGTAGACTTCTTGGGAACGTTAGAAACAAAAACTAAGAAAAAATGTAAAATGAGCCTCGATTCAGACTCTTCATCCTCGGCAATCTAAATTTTCTGAGGTAAGTCTTTGTAATACGGCAGCGAAGGCCAGCGGTAAAGGTAATTCATGTTTTGTTACCAGTAATTCACTAGCAAGCACGTGGACAAAAAAAGCGTTTGATAAATGAGCATTTTAATTTTACATGCCATGACTTGACTACATTTATTATTCAACAGTGACTTTCACAAATTCTATTTATCCTGGATGAACGAAGATCACTTCTTATTTCATGACACCAATTCAAATTGAGTCAAGAAGAATTGATAAGTCCTTTTCAAATACGTTTAGAAAATTTTGTTTTCCATATTTCTGTTTTAAAAATATTCCACAATTCACTGAATTTACATGAATTTTAAGGACAAAGATTACATTGCAAAATAAATAATTTCGTTAGTCTGTAGTTGAAAGTCTAATGGAATATTTAATTTGGATGCATTAATGTAAAAGCCTGTAAAGAATCGTTTACTTTTAGAGATTAAAACGTTAATTTTTATTCACTGATGGATATCTTCATTTAGGCTTTAGTCAGATTTAATTTGGGCTGTGATTTTTCCCTTGAGAAAATATAATTATCTGTCAGGCTTACATATCATTAGTCAAATATGCTAGTTGCAGCCTTTTTAATGTTCGTTGTATTTTTTATTTCCTTTTACATACAAGTCAAACACATAAGGTAGTAAGAGAACAAATGAAATGAAAAACAACTGACGAATGTGGATAGGTTTAAGAATCCTATACTAGTAAAATCACTTATACATTTACAGTAAAAACATAACATGCTGTCTTTCTGGGTAACTTATTTACAAAATTAAAATTATTAAATAATTGTTGCATTAAATGAGGCTTACGGCCATATCACGTTGAAACATCGGTCCCCGTACGATCAAAGAAGTTAAACAACGTTGAGCCTGGTCAGTAACTAGATGGGTAACAACTTAGGAATACCTGGTGCTGTAAGCTTGATTGTGCGGGTGGTGTAATGGATAATGCTTCGGAATTGTTAATCCATGGTGGGTTCGGTATATTCACTTAAACGCAAATACCTTTCGGAAAGCTATGAATCCACCTCTTCTCCCTCTAGCTATGTGTTACTTAGTAAGAATTGTATCACTAAATCATTAGTATCTCTAAATAAGCAATGTAAAAAATATTTTCTGGATTTCAAAGTAACTTTCAAATAGGGGATAAGCTGTAGAAATCGAATCAATCAAAAAATTAAATAATTAACATTGTTCAGACTGTTTTTCGCATCGTTATTGTAATGTTCACGACGTTTCGACCGTTGTACGATCCGGTTTTCTTCAGTTAATTGGGATTTCGAATTGAACCATTCATTTCGTCCATCTGAATAAATAGTTCTAGTTCCACGTCTCATGGCTCTTCCGGATGTCTGCGTTATCATCATTTAACTCAACTCTCCAAGTTTTCTTCACCACTACAGTAACTAGGTACCGAGTGCACAACTCTTTGGGTCAAATCACTGAATCCAGTCAATGCTTTTTATCACTCAGCCACGAGTCCTTAAACTATTTACATTTGTCCGGCAAGGACATTCGATTGTTTCATTTAGAAAGTAATGATTACAGTTGAAAAATGCCACGGATTAATTTTTATATTACAAATACATAAATAATTTTCGTTTGTATACAGAGACACTTCAGGTCGTCAGCAAACATAGCACTTCAAACTTTCTACTCTTTATATCTCTCAGTAACGTATGTGGCGTATTATGGCCTATTCTGTCATTCATTAACATAAGCCCGTTAGGTATTTGATATATTATTAAATCAGCCACTCTTGTTTCAATGTCTTTTGAATGACAAAATCTCCAAGCCTATTTTCCTCTTTATTTGTCAATATACAATTGTCTGTTTCGTTCCCATTATGCTGAAAACTTCATCGCTTCTCATATATCACGTCCGTGGCATATTTCTGTAGAGTCATATTTTCGCTTCAGCTTTCATATTCAACTGGATGGAAATTATCCAACAGTCATAGCGATATAGAAGAATATCATCCCATCGCTTCTTAAAAGATTTCCTTTCTTCTGACGAAATGTTCCAATGCCTTAATTTGTTTATCCTCTGGAAGGCAACGTTTTACAATTCAGTGCACCTTTTGAATCAGCGTCAAATCTCCCCTCGTCTTTTACGACATTACTCAAATAAGTAAAAAAAAATAATAATAAAATAAACGCTTCAATCTGATGCCTGCAGTTCATAGCAGGCAACTTAAGCTGCCCTTGCTGCAGATCCAACAATTTTCTCTTCTTACCCTTATTGTTTTTTCTTTCTTCTTGATATCATTTATTATCTTTTCTACCATATATTGCGGTTTCCTTTTCTGAGTCTGTGACATCCGTGTATCTTACGTTGGTAATATTGCGTATGCTAATAATAGAACACTGCTGGCTTTTTAGTTATCTTATGATGGCTTCGTTGTATTAATCCGGCGAGAAAATCCATCCTTGTCTTACGCCTCTAGCTATTTTTGTATACTTGTCCATCTTGCTTTGTATCCGAATCCAGGCGGTTGGTTCCCAGTAAATTTTGCAGAATATTCTAATCATTCATGCAGTTAGCACATTTTGCGCCACTGTCGTCATCACTCCCTTCAATCTAACAATTGCTCTTCATAGTAACATTCAAATAGAATATCGCAATGGCTTGCTGGTTACTTTTTTCCGGGAGAAGATTAAGCTTACCACGCCACTTCTCTCTGCGAGGTGGAGTTTTTTTAAAAGTTTCCTTTTAGTCATTGCCTAAAGAGGGAGGAGATACAGGGCATCAGGCTGTCTTGAATTCAGTGTCCCCTTTACCTTGACTAGTTGTCCCACAAGTCTATAGAACCTAGTCTGCCCTGCTATTTTACACATACCTGTGTAGAAATAGATGGATTCTTATGTTTCCCAAGGGTATTAGCACGTAAATTAATGTAATTAACTTGACTAGAATTCAAACGCTGTTACCTCAAACCGAATCCCTAGCCATTAGTCCACTATTCATTATTCTAGCATATTTCCAGATATTTTCTTGATAGTACAAAGAGATATTTGTGCTGTATCTTATCAAATATTTTTGTGTAATCTATGAAAAATATGTATATATTTCTGTATTGACTGCTTGAAACATTATTAAATGCATTATAGTAAATTTTTTATATCTGACTTGTAATTAAAATGATTATGTATGCAATGTCGATAATCATATGGAAATGCGAAATAAATAATATTGTGAAATGATCCCTATGTCTCTAGATTTAATAGCATTAGCAAATAGTTTAATGTCACTGGTTAAAGGTAAGCACCAAGCTTTGACTCTCAAATACTTAATTTGTTTCAGATTTTTATCAACACTTCCCAGTTTAATTTGAGACCATATTATATTTTATTTATCTTCCTTGCGGTTTCTATATATATATATATATATATATATATATATATATATATATATATATATATATACACATACATATTTATTGTGGTAATTATTACAGGTGACAGAATAAATTTCTCCTTCAGGTTTTAAGTTATTAATATTTTGTATAAATTAAAACTTTTTTTCTTTTAGAAGTGGTTCTAAGAAAGTTTATGTTGAGCTTAGATAAATTATTTACAAATGTAGTTGTAATAGTGTTCGTATCTAGAGCATTAAATTTTCATTCTTTGAGTTTCTTAGAATGGTCTACTCGCCTATTGTGAAATATTTTGTACACATGATTCCATGTAATTATTGATGACTACAAATACCAATTTATCTTAAGTATATCGTTTTTCTATATATAAACAATGAAAATGAACAAAATTATCCTTTAAATTACAACTAGATCAGTAATATATACCGTCAAGATAAACATGTATTGGTTAATAAAGCACCCAATATACACGAATGAATTAATATTAGGTGAGCCATTGACATTCTATAATATCAATAATATCTTCCTAAGTTGATTAGCATTACTTTCTAATTTTCAAACCTGAAAACAACTTGCAACGATGTTATTTCTTCCATAGTTCTTTATTTGCATGAATAATTTTCCATTTTCATAGATATTTTTTAAGAAGTTGGAACACACATTGTCCTTTGGATTAATAAGTGGAATAATATGAAAGCATTCGATTAATTTGATGTTTTTGAAACTATATTTGTCAAGCTTGGCAATAGGAAAAATTTGTAGAATATTCCGGCGCATTGTATTTATTGATTTCAATCGTTAGTCTACCAATAAAAAGGCTGTCCAAAACATTACAGAAATTGTTAGCATTTCTCTTGATAGATGCATACGTTTTGGAAGAGCCTACATTTTTTCTGTTTACATATACTTGGAAATATTACCCCATTTCTCCCCTTCTCTCTTTGAATGCGTTTCTTGATGGTTCACATGAACAAACACAATTCTACGCAGTGTAGTTTTATATTCGCCAATAAAAAATACTGTTTTGAAATCGGGTTTCATGTACCTCCTTACTCAAATGACACGTTTCCTTTTGTGATCGTTATTTTCATGCGGTAGTTGTTTTTTTGGGGGGTTTTTTACGTTCAATTTTTTCACCAATGTTATTAATATTCTGAATTGTTATTTTTTGTTTACATTCGCATCAACAGATTGTTGGAATATTTTGTTTTTTATTTCACATTTTTTGCTTAACTTATTTTTCAAATTAATTTTTTGACATTAATTTTTCAGCCATTTTTGCTTCCATCTGATTTCAGTTTATTTTTATTATGGCACATCGTTAATACTATTGTCGCAAAGACCTGGGTATGACGATAAAATACATCCGGCAGAAAGGCCTCTGTTCAGGTGATCGGAGGCTTTGAAGAGCGTGGAACCACTGGTTAATTGTTGTTTTGCCCGGAGCCTTAGCACCAGCTAGGGTCCAAGCTATGTGCAAAAAAAAAAAAAAAAAAAACACTATGGAAGAATACAAATTGATTTTTATAGTAAAAATATTAGCAATATATATTATATAAAACGAATTACCGAGAACATCTACTTACAATAAATTAATACATGTTAAAACGAAATGACAAACAATATATTTTATAGTAGTTATCGTAATATTACCCAAAAAACATGTTATGTATAGTTGAAGGTATGTAATAGGCTTCAGAATATTTTTAGTAGAAGCCGTAAAATTCTGTTCAAAGTAATTAGATTTTAGTATTAAATAACATATAGTGTTGATATGTCGCTAAACAATATCAACAACCTCTCCTCACAATATCTTCGATTGTTTTACCATCATTCATTACGTTTGCAATATATTTTGATACTTTTGATTTTATCTGTTGCCCTCAGATAATCTCAATATATTTTAAATGAAACAAATATATATATATATATTTAAAATATGTTGACCCTCTCTTTGCATAATGCATAATATATCGCACAAAACAGTTTATTCTGACATAAGAGGAAATAAATATATATATATATATATATATATAATGTGTGTGCATATCCTGAACATTGTACCATCATTCGATGTTTACTGACAATTTTATTGTTAAAACTTCGACATGCATAATAAAACATATTGTACGCAATCTAATTTTTCTGAATCATATATATTATGGTACTAACATTCTCAGTTGGGATAGATACATCCATTGTGTTGGTCGTTACCAAATCATCCATATCCAATAATATTGATGTGAAATGATACATATCGTTAACACGACATCTGTATGCCATATGTGCATTAGAATTAAATAAATCCATTTAAACCTTTTCAAACTAGTCATTCTAATCACGAATGACCTTGTTATACATGCGAGTATGTCTGTTTTTTTTTTCTTTTTTTAAGGCAATAACATGTTATACCTCTATAAATCCTTACAAACTTAATAGCTAATTTTGAAGCAAACCATCTCTCCAGGGAAGATGATATTAACTTTTGGTTGGTTCACTAGCGTACAACTCTCGACTGTCATTATTCCTTTTTTATATAAAAACTAATTATACAAGGGAATTTTTTGGTAGATTTTATCAGGCCAATGCTTCCTAGAGTGTAGACTGTCATACTGAGCGAATAGAAAACTTGGTACTTTACTGTTTTTATGCTTTCATATTAAAATTGATTGAAATAAGGCAATGATGAATTCATAACTACCTTTTTTTTTAAAAACGAATCTTTGAAATATTTCTAATTATTACACTATTTGTCCCTCGACAAATATCCTCATTTATAAGTATCCAATGATAATGCTACAATAATAATAATGACTGTGTTTGTTAGGATGGCTAGCAAAGTCCTCTTAAAATCATTCTCTCAGGCACAATGTGGTTTATTCTGCAACTATGCTGAGGGGGGCAAAGTCAATACGCTTAAATCCTTGGTCAGGATGACGGTTGTGACCCAACCAGGTACATCTACAGAGTCTGTCTATATTTCTGAGATGAGGTATTATGTACATTATTCGGATTATTGTTCTCATCTTCGTCGCCATATTTATCACAACATTTCGGTAGTTGGAATGTCGAACTGAACCCTTTATTTCGCTCACTGGGGTAGACTGCTCTAGTTCCACGTGCCATGTTTGATGGATGTCAGTTATCGGTTATCTCCTGTTAATTTCCCTCTCCAAGTTCTCCACTGCCATAACCGGGTATTGAACTCACACTCTTTGGGTCCTGTCACTGGATCTAACCAACGCCTTTATCCACTGTGTCATGTGTCCTTGAGGGTATGAATTTCTGGGTATTATAAACCTAATGTCTTCAGCAACCATTTTTACCAGTGCTCATATTGCAATTTTGCTGTTATCATTTCATGTTTTTATCAGAGCTCATATTGCAACTATGTTGTTATCATTGCTTTTCTCTGGCACTCCTTATTACTGGTTCCCATATTGTATTTATTTCTATTCTTGGTCGGCTCAGGAGATTTTTGTGGCATAGCATATGTGCTGATTCCTTGTGATAAATATGGCGACAAAGATGAGGACAATAGTCCGAATAATGTAAAGAAGGTACATCTACATACAATATTTCAATTACACATCTTGTGGTATGAATTTTAGGAACTTTTCAACAGTTCAGCATGCAGGAACCCTCTCTTCTTATATTATCCCGATGACCCCCCACCCACCTACCACTTAGGTTTTGATTCAAAACCGAGTCTTTTTCAGACTGTCAACGTTTTAACCGATCGAACATTCAATTATTTAATACTGGGTGAGTAAACGAACATTGCGTCATAAATGATAGCTATTTAGAGAACCTATTTCATTATCTTATTTTAAATAATAGAATAAACTATACAGAGCAGTCAACTTGACATAATTATTGTAGAAAATAAATATAACTGATTGAAACTATTTTATGTGAAATGAGAAACTATAACCTGTAAAAAGACAAAAATAAAAATATAATCCTTAACTAATGAGCTGCAATTTCAATGGAAAAAAGCTATTGAAGTTGCTTTAATGATTTTGAATCCTGGTGGTAATTTTGAAATATTTAGTAAAACCTTATACTAATTACGAAAAGAAAAAGAATATTTTATCTCGAAATAAGACAAAGATACCGACATATACATAGTATGTTCGAACAAAGTTCTCTTGACTTGTTGTGCTGAACAACTTAATAGTATACTGTTGATACTTAAAATAAAGATTGTTTTTCCCGTATTTAATGAAACTAATTAAAATTTATATTGATTTTACTTTTTTGAAATTAGTTGAGGTCAATATCAAATGCTGTATGAATTCCGAAAGTTATTTTTCGTAATGAGTGCAGCAATAAATTTTCGTTTAATGGAAATTAAGTTTTAATTGCCCAAGATGCCCCCAACGTTTTATTTATTCATTCATTCATTTATTTTTTTACTCGATGGCAATAAACCTAGTCTTGTAATTTCTTCCAATATCGGGATTCTGAAAATCGAATCCAATCCTCAGCAAACTTCCTGGGATTTAGAAACGGAGTTCAGTACAATGCAGGAAATCAGAAAATTGTTTAAACATGTTCAACGTTTCTTCCTAATTTGGTTGTGGCTTGGATTAATTAAAGAGTTACTCATTTCTCATCACCAATAAGCAAATATGATACCGAATCTACTGGATAGAGTTATTAGCAGTGAGGTAGAGTGTTATTCCTTTAATGTTATCCAACGAAAACTGTAAGGATTAGCACTGACAGCGAACCCCTTCCCAATCCAGAACCACATCTGAGAAAGTTATGTAAATGAGATCTAAAGGTGTTTCCAATGTACTAATGCGAATGGAAGACTGAAAAGATAATTTAGGTAATTATTCTCATCAAATGGAAGAATTAAGCTATTTGAATTAATGTTGTCGCAAATGTTGTAAATGTTTTTTTTCTCGAGGCTTCATTACTAAATGTTTCAACCAATTTTGTTCTAAAGTTTTCAACATTTTATAACTTCCAAAACTTTTTTAAGAGTCACTGACTTTCATCAATATTTGGATTATTTGCCATTATTGGTAATCCGTGATATCCGAAAAGAAAAAGATTAAATAAAATTAGTTATAAAATGAAATATAACGCAAACACTATTCAACGTATTGTCCACATAATTTTGGTTCACCCTGAAAATACACATACACTTTATATATATATATATATATATATATATATATATATATATATATATATATATATAATGAAGGAGAAAAGAAACAGTAACTATTTCCAATCCGCATCAGCGCCAGTGTTAATTAAGCTAGTTAAATATATTAGTAAAATTCTATTATAAAATTACAGGTTCTTGGCAGATCCATAATTTAATCGTTATGCAATGGAGCTGCATAACTATTAAATGAGATATATATATATATATATATATATATATATATATATAATAAATGAAAGAAATAGATATTAGTGACCGTATATGCGCCTGCTGGCGTACGTAATCTAGTAAGCAAATAAATAATTACCAAATTTAGCCAAGAGGTATAGACATAATAGTTCTCGATGTGGTTATACAGAACTAAGAATATATGTTAATAGATGCACACATACCTACGTTTGGTGTGCGATTTACGCTTCGTGGGTTATCCAAC
The DNA here is from genome assembly GCA_903632075.3 of Acanthosepion pharaonis. Taxonomy (NCBI): domain Eukaryota; kingdom Metazoa; phylum Mollusca; class Cephalopoda; order Sepiida; family Sepiidae; genus Acanthosepion; species Acanthosepion pharaonis. The sequence continues at coordinate 377,442 of CAHIKZ030005506.1, forward strand.
TCGTCGGGCAAAAGATATAACTTATTAAACAATAAGCTATGTTTTGTGCCCGACGTGTTGTGTAACCAACGAAACTTAAGTCGCTAACCAAACGTAGGTATATATATATATATATATATATATATATATATATATATATATATATATTGTGTGTATGATCATTACTACATTTATACAGAGATAGCAGTTCATTTATATTAGGTGTTACTTTGCATGGAAACATGGATCAATACTATTGGCATATAAGCGTAATGAAATACATCAATTAAGACCAAGAAGCATTTGTTTCGTTTTCATTTTCAAGCGACAGACGATTTTCTTTTCAAAACCTACTAAAAGTTTCAATAAGATATGGCGTAAAATTCCATACAATATAACCTACCAAACAAAATCCTTGGCAATAAGTGAGATTTAGAGAAAATTAGATTAATTACTACTACTATTATTAAAAATATTAGTGTGATTCCAGTAGAAGACTAAAAAGCAAGTTGATATTTACCGCAGTCTTATGTTTGAAGTCTGATAATGTGCTAGTAATAGGACATTACATAATTATTTGAAACTTTTGACTTCGGCAATCAAGTGAACGATTGTCTAAATATCGGGCATTTATTTAGGCCTGTAAAAAATATGACACGTCGTGGTAGCGATGGGAGCCTCTATTCACTGGGGTAATGACAAAATATCTGGAGGCTCATTGAAAAATATCTTGATGTAAAATGTCATGAAGCAATTAAATCCCAAGTCACAGGTCATCAGAAGCACGACGCCTTACTTAAGGTATCGATCATTATCCCCTGTTACAATCAAGTAAATTATGAAGATTTATACATTTCTTTTATTGGCGTCGTTTCTAAGTTCATGGAATATAAGTGAAAAAATATTTTCCTGCGACAATATTTAGCAGATATTAATCATTTTTAGATAATTAGATTTAAAAAAGAAAACTAAAAATAAAGAAAAGTCTACTGAGATACATTCCCTGTCTGAAGCTAGATACATTGTTGATTGCTTGATTTTGTTTAGCGGCATATCAACATCTGTGGGTTATTTAATGCCGAAATCTAAGTATTTTGAACAAAGATTCATGGCTTCAACTAAACATTTTAAACGCAACTCTATATCGTCAATTACAGATAAAATTTATTCGTGATAATTTTACGATAATTAGGTATTCTTGGTAATTTTACGATAATTAGGTATTCTTGGTAATCTTACTATAATTAGGTATTCTTGGTAATCTTACTATAATTAGGTATTCTTGGTAATCTTACTACAAATAGGTAATTTTTATAATTTTACTACATAAAAATGTAATTTTATATTTTCATTGTATTTTGCCTAGAGCTGGAATCCTCACAGGTGCTACCACCACAAGTCAAGGTTAATCTGGTACCAGCAGTTAAGAGGTGTTTCCATGCTCCTCGAAATCTTCTATCTCCCAATTAGAAGCCTTGTTGTCGGATGTAGTTTATCGTCACATGCAGGACTGTAGATAAATTGTATAAGGTCTGCTGTCTGCTGGTATCCGACCGGTCTAGCTAAACTATGTTGCAGACGTCCGCTTAGGTATATTTGTGTTTTTTTAACAGTGGCCGCCCCACCACCATCAATATTGAAAAGAACGATAATATTTACTGGACTGGAGAAGCCTATTTTCCTGAAAAATTTTAACAAGTGAAATAATTTTATTTGATCGTTCAATGAATACCGAATGTTTCCTTAAGGAAACGGCTAATATTACCATTTCCAAATCATGTAAGTCCTCAGCCCCCAAATTCCAGCAGATCGAAGATGGACGGCAGAAACAGACGAGAAACATTTTCACGAGATTTTATAAATGAATGAGAGAACAAGTAGATGAGCAATATTAAAAAAAAAAAAAAAAAAAAAAACAAAATACTGCTAAGTGCGGCAAATTATAGGAAGTTGTGGAGAGCCAAGAAGAAAAAGTAGAAGAAAAGTGATGAAGAAACAAATAGAAAATTTATAGTGTGGCATATGTATGAACTTACAACAGAGATCCGATAACCTCAGAGAATAATGAAATGACTCGGCTCGGAGGCTAGGATCAAAGTGTAGTACGCTGCCTTTGTGAGCTTCCGAGTCGGCGTCTGTCGAACTCTTTGCATTAGCAGAGAGGAACCCGGACGAAGCTTTGCCGAAGGGCAAGGTTTCGTTCGGGGAGGTAGACAGGGCCTGAATACGTCTAGGCGGGTTCAAAAAGGCTATAATTTTGGCCGAGCCTACGGGCTCGGGGATACCCACATTAAACCAGCCTTGTGCCACATTCTATTCTCGTGGTTGGATCGACAAATACTGAGAATATTGAAATGACATTTTAAGAGAAATTGTTTCAAATAAATGAAAGATAAAATCGTTTGTGACGTGTAAATGATTGCATATAATTTCAAGTGCTTATTCAAAAAAAAAGATACAGAATGACACATGTGCATATTGTGTTCTGTGCATTGTAAACAAATTGGTTGTCTGATGCAAATCCGCATAAATTCGATAGAAATAATAATTTCCTGTAAATTACCTTTAATAGACGATGATTTATTTTTACTTCCTCTGCTATTAAGGATTCTGCTAACCAGGTGCTTACGAAGTCAAGTATAAGTACTTGTCTCTCATCGAGAACAGTCAGGTCTGGAGAGGCTCATCCAAGTGTTCAGTGCATTGACTTCATTAACGTAGTGGCTTGAGTATCCAACGCCCCATCGACAATCAGTGACTGCCTAATTACAGGCATTTTTCAATATCATTCTCTCCTATTGTACATGATAGTTCTATATGTTTTATATAGTCCGACTCACAGGAGTGCATAAACATGCACACATATATGCTGTTTACAAATAATGTATCATTTTTCAAATGAAATAACTGATATAAGAATAATTTAATTTTAACTTATTATAACAATTTTTATTATTATTGATCAAAACAGTGTGGATATTACAATTTCCTATTTGTATTTGGGATTTTGCATAACAGAAAACAGGGCGCCTCACGATGGTGTATCGCCAACTTACTCACAATGCTGTGTTCAATCTATAACAGAAAGTTGTGATAGCATTTTGGCGTTGTTCGAAGCTGCAATGCGTCAGGCTCAATTATAAAGAAAATCTGAACTCGCACAGAAGGTCCGATCTTTACCGAAGAAAAGTCAAAAGCGGCTAATGATACAGTTTAATAAGTTCAAGTGTCAGTGTTTCAAAGAGGTACGTGACCCCTTCTTTTGCTAAGGCTACTGGATTCACGTGGGAAAATGTCGAGGCAAGCTTTCTAGATAGAAAAAACGGCAAACCTTTAAGAGTAGCAAATTTCTTTGACGAGACATTACGTGAGTTTTCCGACTGGTCGACTTCCCAAAATCTGAGGAAATAGATAACAATCTACGTGTGCTCGTGAAAAAGATTTTTTTTATGAATCAACACCCCCCCCCACACACACACCGACTGCTATTGTCTCCTAAGACCACTTAAGCGAGAGACCCGGACAAATTATCACATCTCTTTCTGCCACTGCCAAGTGTTTCTGGGTTGGGCCTTACGGGACATCTAGCTTTAACATGAAAAGCTTACGTAACCTATCTCCATCTAATAAAACGAACATTAAATATCTATTTGGTGTAGTTTTCCTAACAAAGCAAATATAAAATATATATCGACTTCTTTTTTCGGCAGTTGAGTAGTTACCAAAAGACGAATGGTAGATTTCCTTTGAAAGTTTTAATTTTTTTCATAAAACTAAGAAACAAAACACTTTTGAAAAGCAGCCTTTTCGTGTCTCCATCTATTTTTTCAAAATCTGTAAGATTCAACGGTGGAGTAACGGATAGCGCTGGGCTTGAGGAATTTCAGTCAACTCCATTACATTCACTTACGCGCTAATACCCATTGCAAATGTATAAATCCTATTCTTCCCCCCTACCCCCAGTTATGGATAAATAGAAGGAAAGATCTGGTTCTGTAATCTTGTAAGGTAACTGTTCTACTGCAGGAAGAAATGTCTACCTATTGTGGGAAAAAATCTGCCTCGTCAGTCATGTATCGAAAAATACATGATCACCTCAGTGTGTATCACGCGTGGCACATAACTGACTGAAAAGTAAGCTAAGACACTTATTTAAAATTATATGTAAGATATATCATGCAGTCTGTTAACAAATGTTCAAAACAACAAGGCCGTTGAAAATGTCCGTATCGCATATCCAGTTTCACAAATTCACAGGTGAGAAAGTAGTATAGTAAGAGGAAAAATAAAAAAAAAGATGATAAAAAAATCCAACTTACAGATCGTAGTACAGCGAACACGAACCAACAAAAAGAATTTGCTCCTCCTCGTTGTCAAGAAAAGCAACTTCTTTTATTGAGGAGGTAAATTTAGTGATTGGTCGCGATAGTCAGGGAGGATAAAAAATACGACATTTAAGTTCTGCTTAAGGCAATAATTATCAATGTGTATTTTGTCATTATCTTCGGCATACCGTGCACAAAACATGGAAACCTTTTTTTTTCTTTTTTTTAGGTAGAGTTTGGTTGGGATTGTTTTGTATAACAGCATATCAAAGTCAATGCTGACAAGATGTTTATTGCTCAAAAATGTATTTCTGGTATCCGCATGATCAACGGAGGTAAGCAACGTCGAGCTTGGACAGTACCTAGATGGTTAACGGCTTGGAATACTAGTTTGGATTTGGATTTCTTGTATTTGCGGGTGGTGTAAAGGATAATAGCTCAGCATTGTTAATCGGAGAGCCGAGTTCAAATTGCAGTTGTGCCCGTTATATTAACTTAAGCGCATATACCAATGGGTGATTCTGTCAATCCAATTTTTTCCTGTCCAGCTATAGGTTAATTAGTAAGTCTTGCATGACTGAGCAATTATAACGAAAATTATAATAAGATTGTGTACATAACCTTTAGATTTTGAAATTAAATAACCCTGGGAGGTTGATGTAGGGCTAAAGAAAATCAACTAACTAGCTAACCAGCCAAAAATAGTATATCAAAATACGCTTGATTTTCCTGTTTATATTAATATATGGTTATCTCGTTCTTTTTTGTCGAATTAGGCATCGAGTAAACGTATACTTTTAGATGTCTTTAGTATTCATTTACTTTCTAGAACAGATGTCTGCTATGATAGTGTGGAGTTATCGTCCATTATAATTAGTTTGAATTTGTTCAGAAGGGAAGGACTCTATACATTCCAAAATCTATATGATAAGGCCTTACGGAATGGAACCAAATATAAATATTATCAAACATTTCTTTTTCTCCAGAATGCAAGATTATGTCGATAAACAGGGTGCCCCCAAAGACATTGCGGCCTGAAACATCAAAAAAAATATCACTATTACTATTATATTATAAGAACTTTACATTAAAATGCAACAAAAAATTAGTTTCCACCTATTCTAAGTTTTTCTTAATGATTTTTGTTATGTTGTGGACACTCTGTATTATAAAATAATTAATTTTGTGATAATCTTTCTACGGTGAAAATAGTATTTATAAAAAAATAAACTGGCTTTCATTTTGTTTCATAAGATACATGTACATATACAACACTTTTGTGAGCGTGTCTTTCTCGGTTCAAAGGTTATCTAGATGCCATTAATTCAGGTTGTAATAAATAAATAATCCAAAGCAGTAACGACTAATTTATTAATTTGCCTTTTTTACAGGTGGTGTGGACAAATCCGGAGTCAACGATCGTCTCGTTACAGACAAGACGTATCATCGATGATGTTAGGATAAGTGTGGAACGACCCTACATTAAGGATTGGCATCTCCACATCCGAAATGTTCGTGTAAGCGACAGCGGGGAGTACACGTGTCAAATAAACACCACGCCTGTAAAGATGAAGATCATCAACTTAAAAGTTGTAGGTAAGTCAATAAAAATCATTTCAAGTATCGAAACTTATTTCATGGAAAATATAATGGTTGATTGCAAGAAAGAAACACATGAAGCACTTTTACATACATACATACATACATATATATATATATATATATATAAAATTTCCAAGAGGATAGAATCCAGGTAGATCTCAATGTCCATTGTTTGAGCCTTTTATGTTTTATTTTTATTTATATATATATATATATATATATATATATATATATATATATATATAAGCAGCATACTTTCATTGAAACATGTTTGGTTAAAAATTAGAAATATTATGTCTATTTATATTAACTTTAATCTTTTAAATCCTCGAATTAATTTCTTAGTGTCTGTTGAAAAATGATTAAGAAATATTCCAGAACTTTCTTTTCAATGCAGCCCCTGATGATCACCTCAGTTGAGATTGAAACACTATTTTTTTTTAAATTTTTATTAATCATTGTCTACCGCCACCAAGAAATTAATTCATGGATTTGAAAGGATTAAGACTAAAATAAATATACATAAATTATTTAACCAAATACACACACACACACTCACACACACATATATATATATATATATATATATCGTCTTTAATGAACTTACTTAAAATCTATTTGATCATATTGTTTCTTTCCTGAATGTAAAAGTCCGTTGTATTTATTTATAATAATATACATATTAGAAATATCTTCCAAAATATTTGTGTACATTTTCTTATTGAATTTCAGCAATATATTTATCAAGTTTAATTGACCTCAACGGTGATGAATAAACCCATGTTCTATGTCGATGACAAAATAACTAATACATATTGGATACAAGTTGTGAAATATATGAATGAAAGTTTTCCAATATCGGGGTAGTATGTTTTAGATAGACCACTGCAAAATTCCGTGCCCGATTAGACAAGGAAAAACAAAATTTTATTCAAAAAATATATCTTAGTAAGGTACATAATAAAGATCAAAGTATTCAAGCCCCATTCAGTCATGATTTCTGTTCATTCAGAAATATGTTTCCAGCTCCATTTGCATTGTCCTTTTTTTCCGTTTTTTATCGCCCGTGATCATTATATCCAAGAGCGGTTCCTTTTCTTGAGGTAACATCTGATATATAGACAGAGAAATCCGTTCAAGCGTGTTCTATTCCGTCTATGAAGGTGGCACCTACGTGCCGAGCTTGAAAACAAACCCATATATCTTCAAATAGCGAAAGGCAGTTGAGATACCGTTTTCAAGCTCTTAGCAATCTTCGGTTTATTTCCACGATGGCAAGCTGTCAGAAGTTCGCCTAGAACATGGTTTATCGTTTAGTTTAAAATCACACTGACGAAATCTACAAAACTACTTTTTGACCACCCGAAAATCTGGAACACGAAAAAAGTAAACCATCTGAATGTCTTTGCCGTTGTTCCGACGCTTTCTTTTTTCCGAAATTCATAAAGCATTATATAGCGAAAGTGCAACATTTTATATGTGGACAAATCGTCAAAGTTTAATAGCCTTTATCGCAAGTGAACGATGCAAGGTTTCAATCTTGACCTCACCTGACACCGGCACAAAAATAAACACCAGTATTGCAGTCAGTTTATATTACCAATGAAAAGTGGACCCGGACTTTGTTCAAAGATCTGATATAAAAAAATAGCATATATAGACTTTGTTTGAAGGAAGCATATTAGTTTTTGTAGGTAGCTTTCAGCAGGGCCACAAGCATATGAAAGCAAAAGTGAATAAAATAAAATAAAAGTCAAAAACAAGTCTATAAACTCTAGATAATCTATGACAATGGCCATAAACAAAAGGAAAAACAGAAAAAAAATTATCTCCTTACCTATCTCCCACGTACAGCTCTCACAAAGTGGAGTACACAAAGACAAACACACACACATATATAGGGGTGCCGTTTAAATGGAGCAGAAAGAAATATTTCAGATATATAGAAGTGATTTCGGAACATATGGCCACATCTTCCTGGCTTTTTCATGTCCGTGTTCATATATTAACCGAAATAATGTCGAATTTGACTTGAGCACAATAACTGAATGCCTGTAAGTTGTAGATATTCTGATAAATTGTTCTAAACCATCGACCACATAGTTACATAGTAGCCCTCAGACTGGTGAACCTTCTCTGCCTGACCTTTAGACGAGAACACACACATGGAGATAAAGTTCAGCTTCGAGAAAGCTTATAGTACAGCAGGTACCACACATACACACACACGCTAGCACACACAGAAATACACACACACACATATATATATATATATATATATATATATTAGTAACATTTATGATTTTAAAGCTTAGTGAGGTTTCTTCAACACTTCGGAAAATCACTGCATATGTTGGAATTGGCGCGTTGTCAATGATTTTAGACTGGCAATTATGAACAATAGTCATTTCAACATCTGTACAGCAGATTTTGGAGAGTCGTATTGTTCAGGAATTATGAATGCATTGTAAAGGCAGCTGTCTCAGACTGCACCGTGTTCTCAGTTCAGCACATGCGACACTAGGTACTTTAAAACACACGTAAAATTCGTTTATTTGTTCATGACGACTGGCATGCATGCATCTAGACAAATTTCCACGTAAATCTTTCCCTTCTACACTACACATAATAAAAGGTTAGGAAGGAAGCCCCCATCACTATTTGAAAGAGCTATAAAAACTAATAGATTTAAAAATTACCTTAGGGGAAATATAAATTTTAGCCGACAGATGTAATGGCTGCTCGAACAACTAATGTTTGTTTTTTCCTCATGAGGTAATGGCCAATATAATTTGCCATTCAGGTCGTTGTGTCTTTATTTTGACTTGATAATTTTTAATGTACGGCTACTTGATTCTGAACACTCCTGTTTGCTAGTGAGAATAAACAATGTCTATTGAAGACGAGTAATCAGATTTGTTTGTTTTCAATACCCAATTCCCAGAATCAACCTCTACTTCATACTGAAACTCTTGTAAATGAAACCTTCGGTACAGTTTCTGGAACAAAACCTATTATCTTGCATGATCACCAGTTGAAGTATGCTAAGAGGTTGAAAACCACGATGACTTGTGTATTTGTAATAGCTTAGTAATCGGTGACCTTATTTAGTTTCATCAACCAAATTCCATTGAAAATGTAGTTTGGGTGGCAAGCACTTTACCAAGGTGACGTCGATTTCGATTCCCAGGGCCGATAATCTTAAGAAATCACTTTTCTTGACAAATCGACTATGGTAAGATTCGAATCCAGATCTCATGTCCAAAAACCGAACGTTCAAACTACACATACATATAAATTTTTGATGTATCATGGGGAAGATTGGTCAATATTAGTTTATAGACATAGACAGTGTAGACCTTGAAAGGAACATTAAATATTGACTGTCACTTTCATGCTCGGCATCATGTAATTTTCTGTCAGTAAAAATTAGAGTGAGTAAATATTTATCTATACCCACATCTACATCCTTATTTGATAATGTAAATGTTCCACTTTAAATCGAAATAACCTAACGGATGACACAAACTAAACAATCTAATTTTTAAGAAGAATTCGTTATTTCCTCTTTCAATGATTTCTATATTCTGAAAAGCTTTGATGGCTTTATTGCATAAAATAATGTATATAAACTTTAGAAAACATCGTTTTTTTTCCCTGTTACTTTTGAACATTACCTGCAAGAACGGTTGTAAAGTACTTCCTACTCTTCTCTACTATTCTGGCGATGGACCTGGCGTAAACTCCGCCTTAATTTCATAATTGTTTACTAGGGCACGCTCTCCATACACTATAAATACTGGGCGATTTATTGCCTCGTTCTCCTTTTACTTTGCATTTCCGCGGACACATTTAAAAAATGTGATCTGTCGCAGAGATCAGCGTTTTGCCCACTTTTGGAAAAACGCCATGAAACACAAACACACATACACTTACGTACGAACAATGATCAAAATACAAATCCTTGACATTCACGCACAAACACAAATGTTGATGTCTTCTCTCCATTGTAAATTTTGTTATTTAATACATATACTTGTTCATATATATATATATGAAAATTTCTCAGAGTTAACCTGTAGAAAAGACAATATTTATAAATATAAATGACAATATGAAAATAGCGTTCTCTACATTCTCCAGTTCCTGAGAACATTCAGTTTTTTGTTATTATTAGTTACTTTCTTTAATTAAATTCATTTCGTTTTTGATTTGAGAAAGTCCACGTTTGGACGAAACGCGTCAGCAATAAATACAGTTTTCTTATTGTCATTTTTTATATATATATATATATATATATATATATATATATATATATATATATAGGTCTTGTTTGTTTTCTTTACATTTCTTTATGGTGAATTCAGTCTCTGAGTCCGCCACATTCTTGTAGAGGACTTTCTTCTATCAGGAGTTACACACGTGTTCCTAATTTTAAAACACGTAAACTTCAGGTCCGCTACAAACTGCTTCTACTTACGATAAATATGGCAAGTAACCATATTATAGTTAGATTTGAGAAATACTTGATTTACTCAGGTTTTTATTTGCATTCTATGTATGAGTATTTCATAAAACTCTTCTTTATTTCCCTACTTAGCCTTTCGTTCCATTGATACTCTAACTACATCCTTGATAATTCTCGGTTATATTGACCAAAGACAACATTAAAAAATGTTAAATGTCGATTAAATGTTCCTCTAGATTAAACAAGCACAATTCGAAATTTTGATAATCAAACTAAGGAAAATAATTATAAGCATTGTAAGCATTCAATATTTATCACATGAGTCAGTCCCTAGATTGTTGGCCGCTTGAGAGTACCGGGTGCTGTAAGCGTGGTCAATATCTAGATTGTTGGCCGCTTGAGTGTACCAGGTGCTGTAAGCCTTGTCAGTCCCTAGATTGTTGGCCGCTTAAGAGTAGCGGGTGCTGTAAGCCTGTTCAGTCCCTAGATTGTTGGCCGCTTGAGAGTATCAAGTGCTGTAAGCCTGGTCAGTCCATAGATTATTGGCCACTTGAGAGTACCGGGTGCTGTAACCCTGGTCAGTCCCTAGATTGTTGGCCGCTTGAGAGTACCGGGTGCTGTAAGCCTGGTCAGTCCCTAGATTGTTGGCCGCTTGAGAGTACCGGGTGCTGTAAGCCTGGTCAGTCCCTAGATTGTTGGCCGCGTGAGAGTACCGGGTGCTGTAAGCCTGGTCAGTCCCTAGATTGTTGGCCGCGTGAGAGTACCGGGTGCTGTAAGCCTGGGTCCGTGAGAGTATCAGGTGCTGTAAGCCTGGTCAGTCCCTAGATTGTTGGCCGCGTGAGAGACCGGGTGCTGTAAAGCCTGGTATCAGGTGCTGTAAGCCTGGTCAGTCCCTTAGATTGTTGGCCGCGTGAGAGTACCGGGTGCTGTAAGCCTGGTCAGTCCCTGATTTGTTGGCCGCGTGAGAGTATCAGGTGCTGTAAGCCTGGTCAGTCCCTAGATTGTTGGCCGCGTGAGAGTACCGGGTGCTGTAAGCCTGTTCAGTCCCTGATTTGTTGGCCGCGTGAGAGTATCAGGTGCTGTAAGCCTGGTCAGTCCCTAGATTGTTGGCCGCTTGACAGTACCAGGTGATGTAAGCTTGGATGTGCGATTGGTGTAATGAATAACGAGATGGAATTTTAAATGGAAGAGCCGACTTTCAGTTCCGATCGCGATCATTATATTTCCTTACGCGCATATATTCTTTGGAAATATATGAATCCACCTCTTCTTGCCCCAGCTAAGTGTTAAATAGAAGGACTTGTATCAGTAAATCATTGTTATGCTCCCAAACTTCTTACATGGTAAAAATAATATTTTTCTCTTTCTTAGGGTTCGATAAGGCTGATAGACCTTAAAAAATAAATCGATCAAAGAAAATGTGACGATCTCGAGTGTTTCCTTCTTGCTATTTTTACCCGTTTGTTTTTATGAATGCTTGATTTTTGCTTGTGGATTTTCCTATATTTTTCTGTATTTTTTTTTATTTTTGACCAATCAGAATAATTAATCAATGCACACAAACAGTCGTCAGTAATACACAGTTAAATATTTGAACATGTATTTCTCTTTCAGTGGGGTAAGTACACATGCACCGATTTCTTATGTAATGTCTTCTAAATAATTTTTGTTTCTGTTGTAAATTGTTTTGTATTTCCGTTACCTTTATTCGATGTCGATAACCTGTTACAAATCAGATTAATTAGCTTCTTTGTACATTGTATGTAGTTTTCTTCGGAATAGTTACTTCATAATTTATAGTATATTTTCAGTTACTCTCCAACCATCATAAGATGTTTCTTGATTTATGTTAATTATATCAACTATGGACGAGTTTCTTAAAATCTGACGACAACATTCGTTCTCACCATATATTTCTATATATTTCGTACGGGTGTATATTACTCTTTTTAATGATTAAAACAATCACTGCATGTTGATGAATGCAAACTAAATCTTGATATATCTAGAAGGATAAAGTGAAAGCTGAGGTTGAAGAGTTCAAGTGAAAATGTCCTGGTACATACGAGAGATGGAGAAAGCCCGTTGGGAATGTGTGTGTGTGTGTGTGTGTATATATGCCACTTGTGGTGAAGAAATGCGTTTGTTTTTAATCTACTAAGGACGATTTACCCGTCTAAGGTTGCCATCTAATCATGCAAATGTCGTATTCCGGCTCTGAGTATGCTACAATGACTGTAGTATCGGAGAATATAAAAAAAATAATGTATCGACTCTAGAATTTGGTGGTTTTTCAAATCTCGTTATATGCACATATATAAATCTGCATTAAGAGGAGCGTTCTCCTTCTTAGTGGCTCTCGACATTATATCCTGGCTTTGAAAACTATGGCTTTTTTTTTCCTGGCGATTATTGTTACGAGTTTATTTTTTTCTAGAAATGGTGAAATTTTGGTCTTTTTGTTATTTATGTTTGTTTATTTTTCTGTCAACCCATTTTTCCACAAACGGTTTGAAAAAAAAGATTAACGCCGGGAAACTAATGTACAAGATTTATACACCACATTTAAACAGATTATTTCTTTGACATTTTAATTTTCGCTAATTCAGCATGCAAAAGGCGGTTCAAAGTTAGTAGTAGGAGGCAACAGTGAGAACTGAAATCATTGCTGAACCTTCCTAGAAGATGATGCAAGTAAACATTAAGCATGAACAACCTGAATGAATAATACACATAAAGGCATTGTCGGATTAAAGTGATAGTAATGTTTTCAATACACTAAATCTTTTTAAAATATTAGAAGTTATAACAAATTGCATAGTTCCAGGTAATTTTGATCCGCTTAACATTTAAACAAAATTTATGTCCATGTTGGCTTATGCCAATATAAAAGGATTGTATAATAAATCAGTTTGAATTGCCGATTTATTACTGTTTACTCTAGTCTCATGATTTCAGAGAGTTATGGCAGCTAATATTCCATCTAAATCAGATATGTAACCATTATGCCATTATAGATATCAGCCTATAGAATTAGAATATGTAGATAAATATAAATTGTATTCATAGTTGTTACTAAACATTTGTACACCTATCAGATCTAAGTGGGTCAAAATTTAGCATCAGTTTAAAATGCTGTTTGAATTTATTACTTATTTTAGTTTGTAAAAATTATGTAGAATAATTCCTTGAAATCTTTATTCACTTTAGTCTTTTAGGATTCACTGACAACAAAATCGTCTTAATGTGTAAATTAGATCTGAAGTCCTTTGAATGTATATTTTTGAATTTTTGATAAGTCATTGGTGCCATCTTTTAATGCAAATTTCTTGCTGTCAGTAACTGAATCAGTATGACATTATAATAAAATACTGCTCACATATGTTTGTTTAAAAAAAATTTAAGAATATATTCAATAGGAGACTCGTGATACATTGATAGCGCCGTTGTTTTACGGATCTTTAAAAAGAATTTTTTTTTTCTTTTCTGAAATATATCTGCAATATATATTTTTACGTTAACATACTTTATTAGCTGACAATACATAGCGAAATAACTTTTTTTTCTACATCAAACCGTTTGATCCGATTATTTTAAAATTTGAAAAAAAAAAGGAAATTAATACTATTATACTGTTATTTAGCGAAACATTTTAAACCTTTGCAATCGGATCTGCACCGTGATATCTTTTAGACATTGATGGAGGTACGAGAAAAGTTATAAAAACGAGCAACTATTTCGTTTTTAGCTCTTTCAACTTACGTCAGAAAAGGTATATAAATATATATATATATATATATATATATATATATATATATATATATATATATATATATATAATCGGAAAAAGTAGATACATCTCCGTTCAGGCGAAGATGTCTATTTAGGCAACAATTTTTCCTCGGGTCATGTATAATTGAATATTTCTCCACGATTAATTTAAAGTGGGGACGTTAGGTACTCGTAGTTTCATCCGCGGGTAGTAATTCAGTTCACGGAGTATATAGGTGACGTTCAACACAGGTCTATTGCTTTTGGGAGAAACCACTGCTGCATTGAAATACGAAGAAAAGGAAGGAAAAAGTACAAACACAGCGATATACACTTAAAGAACCGCTAACCAGAAATGTCTATCTAAAGTTCTTTTAAGAAATAGTCATGATGTGCATAATATATATATATATATATATATATATATATATATATATATATATATATATATATATATATATATATATATATATATATAAGCAAATATATGGATATAGATCCGACAGTATGAAGAAAAATATATACGGAAAAAACAAAACAAAAATCCTTAAATACGATTATGCTGTTTTAATGTTATCCAATCAAATAACTGAAAGTTTTATAATATCAGCGCTCCGTGTAAAACTTTCAGTTATTTGTTTGGATAAGTCTTGTTCTAATGTACATCGTCTTTGTCATGTTGTATTGATAATGTTATATTTATGAATATGTCCTGAAGATGGTTTATTAGACCGAAACGTCAGACGTTGACATATTAACATTAAAACAGCATAATCGTATTTAAAGATTTTTGTTTTGTTTTTTCTGCATATTTTTTCATATATATATATATATATATATATATATATATATATATAGCTACATTTGCAAGGATTTCAAGGTATCTCAAATGTGACCTGAAATAACGTGAGTCATATGAAATATTCTAGCAGTAGTAAGATTCAAAATAAGTATTCAAAATATCGCAAACTGTAAGTTCCATAAAATGTACGCAATATGTATATATTATATATATATATATGAAGAGAAACAGACCACTTTAAGGCTAGTTTAATTTGCTCAGTTTGCTACATATCCAAAAGAAATCGTCAAAACTTGATAACATTGTCTAGATGAGAAAATAGCTACAATAAGCATTGCAGATAAATACGGTGACAGAAGATCATAGCTAATTTCAAAATATTAATATAAAAACAAATTCCTACTCCGCTACCAACTGCGACACTATGAAGCAAAAATTCCAAAAAGAACCCCATAAACTAAATTTCATAAACATTACTTCAAACAGCAAAATGGCGGCCTGACGATTGCGTCTAGCATGAAACAGCCTGTCGCCTCAGAGTGTTGGCTTCAATGTTTACTTTTTTATTTATATTTACATACGCTGTATCTCTGATATTGAACACTTTATCTCATAAAAAGCACACACCTTAAAATTATATTTCGCCTTATATATATATATATATATATATATATATATATATATATATATATTTGTGTGTGTTTGATAGCGCATAATAGACACATATTTATATATATATATATATATATATATATATATATGTATGTATTCTGTGTATGTTTTAATTAATTTTGGATTCAGGCTACATGAATGCACACACACACAAAAAATATATATATATATATAATATATATATATATATATATATATATATATATATATATATATATATATATATATATATATATATATATATATATATTAGTTAGATATTGCATAGTGCAGATATTTTATAACACTTTCGCAAAATTTAAAAGAAATGTCCAATATGTTGCTTGGACCATGTATGTTCTTTGTCATTCGTCACCAATTTATCTTCTGTCGCTGCTGTTTGACGTCTGCCTCAACCTCTTATCGACATTATCAATTTTCTCCACTATTAATCTATGATTTTTCATACAATGATTATATACCTTTTATATTTTATTCACTACTGTACTTGCCTTGCCATTTGTATCTGATTCAGGATATATGGCCACCCATTTTTGTCTATTATCAAAAACTCCTGCACTGTCTTTTCATTCCCTTCTCATTCATGTGCTGTCAAATATTTGTAGTTTCTGTCACCTAATGCCGTTCTCTCGTTAGCGTTCGCTTTCTTATTCACGGGCTCTGTTTCTTGCTGTCAGTCTTCGTTTATCGCCTTCGTCTGTTTATTAGATATGTAACTGCTGCCAGTTTTTTGTGTCCTTTCTTTGTGCTGTTACTCTTTTGTCACGTCCTGTCTTCATCCATAAAATGAAGAACGTTATCGCAATATTTGAATATGTGTTTCTAACGCACTATAGACGACACCACTATGTAAGAATCAATGTTTGGAATTCTACATATTAAGTAATATTACCACGATATATATAGGCCGAGGATGCATCTAATGTGATTATTTTCCTTATAAATGGGCACCTCGGCGTGGTGTAATGGTTAGAAAGCTTGTCTTGCTAGGTCAATTACGATTGAGTA
The DNA here is from genome assembly GCA_903632075.3 of Acanthosepion pharaonis. Taxonomy (NCBI): domain Eukaryota; kingdom Metazoa; phylum Mollusca; class Cephalopoda; order Sepiida; family Sepiidae; genus Acanthosepion; species Acanthosepion pharaonis. The sequence goes on from CAHIKZ030005506.1 coordinate 394,069, forward strand.
GTGAGTTCGATCCTCACTGGTTGCCCCCATACTTTCGGCCTTGTGCCATATCTAAACTATTTTCTTTATAAAGTCTTTCTTCCAATACAATGTTAGGCCTTCATCGGGAGTATGTTATTCTAGTCTTTCTTTAATTTTTGCTCGGCTTATTTTAATTCATTCAAGGCGTGTGTAGCTGTTGTAAACTAATTATCTGACTCATATAGCATTTAATGTCAACAAACACAGAAATAAACGTCAAAATTCGTCATTACTTGCGAAGTCTTGTCCTCACTTGACATGCCAAAGAAATGGGAACTCTGGTTTAGGTGGTGGTATCGTAAGTGTCTGTAGTAGATATATTTTATTGCAAATCTGGGTTTAGTTTAACGAAGACGTCAGCAGAAATCTGATCCCATTAAAGTCACGTGGTATAAAAGAGGAACAGTCTGTTTTTTACATTGTCTGATGGATGCTGTTTGATTCGCTATTTGCTATTATTCAATGATGGGAAAAGGTTCCTTTCATATATATATATATATATATATATATATATATATATATACTGGAACACACCTATTCTATTGTTAATAGACTCTCCCACCTATAATAAAGAGCAGTAGAAGTCGCTGGGTCAGAAGTGTGTCAGTCAGTCGATGTCGGACGACCGTTAGTCGGATATTAAAGTATCAACCACTACAACGAGATTACTGCGTCATTACCTATTATAACAAGTTCCTAACGTTTTGTACGTCGAACCTATTTTAGGACCGACTTAGTACAAATACAAGCCTCCACTCTGAAACCACTACACACACCACACACACACACACATATATATATATATATATATATATATATATATATATATATATATATATTAGTGTGTGTTTAGACACCATATTTTCATTCAAGTAGTTTTGGCTAAATAATTTTGATGTATTATGTTGATTAGATTTGTGATCCATTCAATTTCGCGGTTTAATTTATTAGATGCCTTAGAATATTGATTAAGAAAAATACCGAAATTTTCTTTCACGTTTTTTTTTTTTTTTTATTTTCCCAAGTACTTTCAATCTCATCTGAGATCATCTTCAGGAGATTGTATGTGGGTATGTATATGTGTTTCTGTAAATTGCAAGCATTTCAACTGTCCGTGTTTACTGCTTATGTAGAAAACCTCACGCCCACCGAAAAACGCGTGAAATTTGACATCTAGAACGCTGCGTACGTAGTAAAAACGAACACCAGAAATACTTTAAATTTACAGAAACACACATACATACTCACAGAAAACTTAATCCCCTGAAGATGGTCTCAGATGAGATTGAAATTACTGGGAAAATAAAACTTTTATTAAAAATCAATTATTAAACCAAATATGTTTGTGTATATATATATATATATATATATATATATATATATATATATATATTATTATTTATAAAAAAATTATAACATAAGTATGTTATAAAATCACTACAAAAATAGCCATTTTGTTTCAACACACTCGGTGTCTTATCAAGTGATGATGTTGAATATAAAATAAATGGTTTTAAAAGTTTCAGATTAATTAACGATCCTACACTTGGGGGAAACATTGTTACAAAAGCTAGAATAACCAATCAAAAACAAGTATAGAAAGATTCAAAAGTTTGTCAACGAAATCATGTTATAATCGCTATTCAGATCTTTAAAATACGTGTAATATTAAAAATAATTTATACTAACCAATAATTATAAAATTATATGATAAAATTTAATATTAAAATTAAAAACTGGCAATTTTAAAATCCAAATTTAATCACTATTAAGTTTAAAAACTACAAAATTATTTAGAAAAGAAAAATAAATATGTTTATTCAATTTATTTCTTCGTTGAAATTACGTTCGAGAAGACGCTACAATACCTAATGACCGGATATATTGTAGTGTCTGAAAAAATAGAAACATAGAATAGAAGCATATGCGTCATTCAAATATGCAATCATACACCAAATTGAAACTTGCACCCAGAAGTCCAATGCTTAACATTAATATGTTTGTGTAGTTGGCTCCGCGTTGTCATTTTCTTTTTATTTCCCCCTTCTCATCTATGGTGTTCACATAGACATTCTACTTGGGTACACATGTCTCACTTTCTTCATTCTTTGTAAGAAAATATCAGCAGATTCCTAGCGAATAGCGGATGGTTTGAAAACATAAGAAGCCTGAAAAGATCACATAGGCCAAGACTTGTAATATAAACAAGTCAAAATCGCTAATCCGAATAAGTTGTACAACTTGGAAATATATAGGTTTATATATATATATATATATATATATATATATATATATTCATATATTTTATGATTTTTTTTTCTTTTTTGTCTTGTTGGTTGATAGTATATGTGCCTTCTTTGCAGTATGCCATCTTGTTGTTTCTGGTTATTCTTTCTCCATTTCTCTGTATTTTATCAGAATTCTATTCTATTACCTGCATTTGGTCACATTTTCTTCATCGGCTACTTTTCTGCAATATATTCGGATTCTTTTCTTTCTTTTTCTTTTTTTTTTTTTGCGTGCCATAGCCTACAATTTGAATATTATTCATTTCCACCACGTTTATGGTTCCTCTAACCCCCACGAAACTTTTCTGCTATAAAGGATCCCCACCCCATTTAACTCGATTTTATAAACTAGATAATTTTAACCTTAATTTCTCGCTAGATTAAATTTATTAGCATTTTTTTTATTCCACAATCATACCTCTTGTTAATAAAATTACATGTCATACCGAGAATTCTCATGTCAAGATGTAAATTTTTCATATCGTTCCTTTAATTTCTTGTGTAAATATTTTTCGAATGTCCACATATCCTTACAAAATAACTCTATCATTCGCTGAATGTAATTGCTTTTTATGCTTTCTTAATCAAACCCTTGTGTTTCGTTAGGCGTGCACAATTGTGTTTAAAGCGTTATTCTCTTAATCTTCATTTGTATTTGTGTGTGTTGTTTTAGGATTTTCCTAACTGCATTCCAAATATTGTATTTTGGTCCCATGTCGATTCATTCTTATATTATTTTTATTTACTAACTGCCACTTCCATTACCTTCATTAATGGTTACGTGTAATGGCCATCTTTCGCGAAAAACATTTCTCATTTATCTTTTGTTTCCGTCTAAACTGAATATATTTTATTTCTAAATGTATTTTGCTAATGTGAACATTTCTTTACTGTATTTATACATTCTTACTGGATATGCACCCTTTGCGTTTGATCATCTCACGTGAAGCTTATTTAGACTTTCTTTTACCTATTTCTTTCTTCCAGTTGCTGTTTTTAAGGAATGTGTACATTTGTCTTAATTTCCTGGCTCCAATTTATTTTCATTAAATATCTACCCACCTTTCATCGTTCCTCGTTTGCGTTTATTGCCATTTTTATAACTTGATTGGCAAACATTGATATATATTGTTCATATTTATTAAGGAATTGTTTTTATTATCCTGTTCGCTTTTCGTGTTGCCGATGTAAATTGTTCATGACTGATCTCCGTTACTCATTGATACTCATGTCCATTCTTTTTTAATAGTTAATGTATTTCGTTTCTCATACGTATGCAGATACATATTCCTTTAAGTTAAAATTATAAGGATAAAAAAACGGAATAACTATATAAGAATCTTACGAATCAAATGAATGCTGAATTGCATTGTTATACAAATCCTCTTATATGGAATCGAATACTGGAAAATGTCCTAACAGATTAAATAGAAACTTGAGGGAAACAATGATCCGTAGCTACAGAAAGTTACTGAGTATATCATGTATGGATCATTAGGGAAATTGACAGTTTTATAGAAATGGAAACAAGAAGAAAACTCGTACTTAGAATCAGAAGACTATTGAAATCGTCATAAGAAAGATGATTTTAAGTGTGTGTATGGAAAACAACGGGGGACTGATGAACGCAGCGAATAACCCTCTTGTCAAAATGGATGAAAGAAAGAAAAGGAATTGGGAGGTGAGGTATTGATTCATTGCTATATGTTTTATGGCTATCAAACGTTTGCAGGCTATTTTAAGTCAGAAAATAAATTTAAATTGTAAGAATATTTTTGAGATAATTATTTATACAGTACAATTCCTGTGAATTAACCCATAGCTGGTGGGAAGTTGATTCGTAACTTTCCCATGGGTATCTGCGCGTAAGTGAATATGATGAGCCCAACTGGAATTAGAATTCCTCTCTCCATATTCCACCCCCTCAGTACCTACTATTCCCAGGCGGTTACCTACGAAGTTAGTGATTAAGGTTTACATTGCTTAACTTCGATAATCGTAAGAGAAACTGGAATTTTTGGAAAAGCAATGGTTACACACATCCTGAAGCTACACGGCATATTTAAATAATAAGAACAAATTCATTGTGTTTATTGTCTCTTTATTCCTGATAACAATTAAGTATTTATGTACCAACTGTTGTTTGTCCGTCCCTTAATTTTTGTTCACTCATTATTTCATCATTACTTTATCAGCCACCCGGAATGTTATTTATCTCTTGCATGCTTTTATTTTTGTTGGTCTGCGTTTCTGTGTGGTTCATTATCTCTTTTCGTTCGTCATTTTGTAATAGTTATTTTATTCCTTAATACATATGACGTAATATCAAGTTGTGTTAATTCTTATAAATTATTGAAAGTATATCCTCAACAACTTTATTACGCAAGACAAAACCCGCATATATTGTTCACATTCTGTGTGTAACAATGAATTAAGAAATAAATTTCTTATATTTTTAAAACCGAAATGATTTTCATTTGGTTTTTATTCAGATATTTAAAATCACGTTCGAAATATTTACTCGAAAATAAATTATCTCACCAAGAAAATAATTATTTCTCATTTGCCCAGGAAAATAATTAACTCATGGCGTGTGTAACTCACATTTCCTCAGTGGTTTCATTGGATTACCTGTAAGTGTTTTTGTAATCTACTTTTTCGATGGTGGTTTTCGCCGTCTGTAAATTATATAATGCCTTGTTTTCGATAACTACCGAATCAGTTAGCCAATCCAAATTGCAGACGCCTGTTCAAGCATTTTTCTGTTCATTTATAGAGGCCACCTAAGTGGAATACAACAAAAATTCTGAGTAGAATTTAGCTATACTTTCATTATAAGTGTGCACCATCTAGCGGGATCAACAGTTTGAATCAGGCCAGTATACTCACCTTTTTGATCCTGATGAGTTAGGCACAAACATTGAGGGGTCCAGAAGAGTTCTGTCGACACGATTTCACCCGTTGTGTGATTTTTAAGTACTTTTCAAATGTGACTCACGCTGCGATCGACTTCTGATAAATCGAACATGTCTAATGCAAACGTTCTAACCACACGGACACGCTTACAAGTTTATAAAAATACCAAAAAGTTGACCGATTATGCCACAGGTGGTTTCCTCACATATTGCAAATCTCACTCCGTATTGTGGAATGAAAAGTCGGCTGAACGAGAGTTAATGGCATGAGTCAACGTAAACCATTTCAGCAAGTTTTCAAATCAGTTATGAAAATAGAAATGAATATATTTTCGAAAGTTTTCATTCACAGTCCATCGATTATGTTATTTACATGCTGACTAATTATTCGTTGCATTTATTTTCGATTTTTTCCTTGTCTTACTTGTTAGTTGAATTCATCGATTTCCTATCAAATAATTCCGTTGTTTATTGTTTGAATTTTTTAATGATTTCTAATTATCGATTATTTTTCATCTTTGAACCTAGTGTATCGCTTGTTCCTAATCCGCGGCATGGAGTTATGTGTTCTTTTTTATATTTTATATCGCTTTGCATTATTTGAGCACTTTTTCATAATTCACAGTATATATTCTTTGTCGTCATTTTTATTTCGATGTAGATGCATTTATTGATCATTGCCTTCTTAGTTCTGTTTTAATATTGAATTTGTTTTTGTATTTAGTCTACTTTAACACATTCGTTTGTTTTCTATCTATTGTATTTATAATCGCCTGTTTCCATGCCCGTTCCATGTCTCTATTGTCTTGTAGAAATGTTCATTGATTTGTTGGCGTATTGTTTGCAATTTATTTCTTATTTCTGACATTGCCAAGCTTATTATATTTTATATTTCTTATCTGTGTGCTTTTTGTTTACATTCTTCATCTATTACTTGTGCTTTTGTTTATTTTTGGTACTATTATTTATTTGTATTTGGCTATTTACTTTTGTAATACATGATTTATGTTCACCGTCCCGAGATTTTAGTTTTAGATATTTTGTTCTTTTCCATGAATTATTTATATTTTCCGTTCTTTTATTTGCCCCATGCTATATACCATTGGCATTTATTTCATTTGTCTCCATCTTGGATTTAATTGTCATAACTTTTCATTCGTACACTACTGTCTTTGTTATTTCTAACAACAATACCGGGTTTTTTTTTAATTTGTAACGATTAAACAGGTTCTGTTAAAATACGTGTTTTCGAAACAATTTCCACTACATATTTTATTACTAAATTATTCTAAGCGTCTTTTATGTTTAGTACAATTTTTCGTTCGTCATTTGTTTCTACTGTACGTCATTCTTTGTGTGCTAGTCTTAGGATCACATCAAGGTGGAGCTTTTGTTCCCGCACGATCATTGACGTTAAGCAATGTCAATCCTGATCAGTAACTTGGTATCGAAGCGCTTGGGAATAACATGTGCTGCAAACAGGATGTGCGTGTGTTGTAATGAATAATGGCTCAGAATTGTTTATCGGAGAGCCGAGTTCAAATTCCAGTTGGTTTCGTTATATTCACTTACCCTCAAATACCGTTGAGAAAGGTATGAATTTATATCTTCTCCCCGTAGATATAGGTTAATTAGTAAGACTTGTATCACTAAATCATTATCTATCTCCAAAATCCTTACAATATGAAAGATCTTCTGGGCCTAAATAACGATGTAAAAAAAACAAAAAAACAAATCGATCAACAATTCTTGTGAGATACATGGATTGTTCTTGGTTAAAATGCAATTCCTTTTCTCTAATGTACTTTTCCTTATCATTACAAAAATATTTTTCTCTTGTTATTGTTGTGTGTAGAAAAAGTCTTTCTTCTTATTCGTGTCTACAAGAGTGTTTTCTGTCTCATAAGTGCATACTACTGCGATTCCACGCCCCTTTATAGATACTACATTGATTCTTTCATTTAATCCTATCACACTAATTTGGAGATCCAAAACCGCCTCTTTCATAATTATATGAAATAATGTTGATTGTCTAGTTATTTCTCATTACTACTTTGCTATTTGCATCGACAAAACAACCGTTTCCGTTGTCATTTGTTTCCTCTACAAAGTTTACTTTGTTATATTTAATGTTAAACCATTTACATTATATGGTGAGACAACTAAAAAGTTTGTTATTATTACTATGAGTTTTGTTTTTTTCATTAATGCCTACTACACACCTTACTTTGTTAATTTGGAAGTGTAAATACTTTTTTTTCTTTCAAGTCGTTTCCTTCGATTTTTACCTTCAAAAACGTTCCCTTTAAACTTTGCTCTCTAGAACGTTTCCTTCGAACGTATTCTACAAAGTTTCCTTCGACTTTTACCATCAAGACCGTTGCCTGCACGAACGTTTCCCTTCGACAATTGCCTACTCGAACGTTTCCCTTCGACTGTTGGCTTTCTCGATCGTTTCCCTTCGACCGTTGGCTTTCTCGATCGTTTCCCTTCGACCGTTGCCTACTTGAACGTTTCCTATTTGTCTATTATACAATTTAATTTTGTATTGTTATACTAACTGGATATATTTCTGCCTACTGAAACATTTACGTATATATTAGTAGTTACCAAATAATTTCTGTTTAAATCTGATTTTACAACACAGACCTCCTTTTGTATATGCAATGTTTCATATGTCTTCTTGTCTCTACTACAATATCTCACTGGTCATTGACTAACTTTATTTTCCTTTCACATTTGCGACTACTGAATCTATTTGAGAATCCAACCCTACTTTGTTTGTCTGTTGCAAATATCCCATTGTTTCTTTTGCCATATCTGACTACCAGGCATGGCCCATTGTAACTTTTGTCTTCTACATCTTTTCCTTACTTTTTTTTGTGATTACTCACTATATGCGTTTGTTATTTATGTCCATCAAACGGTTTCCCTTGTCATTTATGTGGACTAAATTGTTCTGTTTTGCATTTTACCTTCTAAATCGATTGCTCGTTTCTTTACGTCCGGTAATGTGTTTTCTTCGTAATGGTGTAATCTAGTACAATGTTTCCGTCAGAACTTTTGCATTTTACACACATACTTTAGTCATTGCTTATTACATGTCACATTTTCATACGTGTCTTTTAAATATATTACTAGTAAATAGTTCCCTTTATATTTGTGTCTTCTCAATTGTTATCTTTGGGATTTGTGTCTTATAAACCGTTTCATTTGATACGATGTTGCTTTCCAGATGTATGATTTTCAAGATACTAATTTCACTTTTGATTACATAACTGTTCTAATTGTCATCAGTGTCTTCTAAAAGCATATATTTGTTATCTCTCTTAAGTAATTGTTTCCGTTGTCATTTCCTCTTCACAAACCTTTCCTGCCCCCCATGTATTTGCAATCGACTCTGTCATTTTGACTTCTAAATCGATTCCTTGTTGTTTTTGTCTGGCTGTTTTCCTTGTGTTCTTCTAGACCAATTCCTTTGTCACTTCTTTCTTCTAATTTCTTTCTTTCTGACACATTCTTCTCTTTAGACGATTCCTTTGGTATTAATGCTATTTTTTTTGTTTTTCGTTTTTGTCTGCTAAACTCGCCACTTGTGTCATTTCAGTTTTGAAACTGTTTCCAATAAGATTAGTCTCCTTAACAGTTTTTTCTGATAATCCTCGCTTCCAAACGCAGATTTTGTAAATTCTATCATATAAAACAACTCCTCCTTTGTGTCTAACCCTTCTCCCTCTCATTTGCGTCTAACCCTTCTCTCTCTCATTTGCGTCTAACCCTTCTCTCTCTCATTTGCGTCTAACCCTTCTCGCTGTCATTTGCGTCTACGTCTTCCCCTGTCATTTGTGTATATTATTTCATCTGTCATTTGCTTCTACCTCTTTCCCATATCATTAGCATCTGTCATTTGCTTCTACCTCTTCCCCTGTTATTTGCGTCTACATCTACCTGACATTTCTCTCAATTATTTGAAATGTCATTTGTGTCTACCGCTTCCCTTTTCATTTGTGTCTACCGCCTCCCTTTTCATTTGTGTCTACCTCTTCACCCATCATTTGCGTCTACTTCTTGGCTCTGTCATTTGCCTCTATTTCTACCCTGTCATTTCTGTCTATTATTTCAAATGTCATTTGTGTCTACCACTTCCCTCTGTCATTTGTGTCTACCACTTCCCTCTGTCATTTGTGTCTACCACTTCCCTCTGTCATTTGTGTCTACCACTTCCCTCTGTCATTTGCGTCTACATCTTCCCCTGTTATTTGCCCCGACATCTACCTGACATTTCTCTCAATTATTTGAAATGTCATTTGCGTCTACCTCTTCCCCCGTCATTTGCGTCTACTTCTTACCCCTGTCATTTGCGTCTACTTCTTACCCCTGTCATTTGCGTCTACTCCTTCCTCCTGTCATTTGCGTCTCCCCCTTCCCCCTGTCATTTGCGTCTCCCCCTTCCCTCTGTCATTTGCGTCTACGTCTTCCCCTGTTATTTACCCCGACATCTACCCTGACATTTCTCTCAATTATTTGAAATGTCATTTTCTTCTACCTCTTCGCCTGTCACTTGCTTCTATGCCTTCCCCTGTCATTTGAGCCTACCCCATTCCCATATCATTTGAGCCTACCCCTTTCCCATATCATTTGAGCCTACCCCATTCCCATATCACTTGCGTCTACCCCTTTCGTACTATCACTTGCGTCTACCCCTTACCCCTGTCATTTGCTTCTATTTCTACCCACCCTGTCATTTCTGTCTATTAGTTCAAATGACATTTGTGTTTTCTCCTTCATTTGCAATTTGTGTCTAACCCTTGCCCTGTCAATTGTGTGTAGCCGTTACCACGGTCAGTTGTGTGTACCCGCTACCCCTGTCATTTGTGTATACCCGTTACCCATGTTATTTGTGATTTGAGTCTGTTTTTAATTTCTTGTGATTCGTGTCTATTGTATATTCTTATAGTTTCTGAGAAATAGTTGCTTCTTCCATCATTTGTACCTAAAATTGGTTTCATGTGTCATTTGTACCCAAGTTTTGTTACATGTACAATTTGTGTCTCATGATTGGTTTTGTATCGTTTCTGTGTAACCTGATTCTTTTGTCATTTGAGTGTACAAGGTTTTATTTGTAATTTGTGGCTGCTCACTGTTTCTCCTGTCATTTGTGTATACTCTCCGTTTCTCCTGTCATTTGTGTGTACTCTCCGTTTCTCCTGTCATTTGTGTGTACTCTGCGTTTCTGCCGTCATTTGTGTGTAGTCTGCGATTCTGCCGACATTTGTGTGAACTCTGCGTTTCTCTTTTCATTTGTGTATACTCTCAGTTTCTCTTTTCATTTGTGTATACTCTCCGTTTTTCTTTTCATTTGTGTATACTCTCTGTTTCTCTTTTCATTTGAGTATACTCTCTGTTTCTCTTTTCATTTGAGTATACTCTCCGTTTCTCTTTTCATTTGTGTGTATTCTGCGTTTCTCCTGTCATTTGTGTGTACTCTGCGTTTCTCCTGTCATTTGTGTGTACTCTGCGTTTCTCCTGTCATTTGTGTGTACTCTGCGTTTCTCCTGTCATTTGTGTGTACTCTGCGTTTCTCCTCTCATTTGTGTGTACTCTGCGTTTCACCTGTCATTTGTGTATACTCTGAATTTCTCCTGTCATTTGTGTGTACTCTCCGTTTCTCTTTTCATTTTTGTACTGTGCATTTTAATCTGTGTTCTATTTTCATTTTGTGTATAATCTCCGTTTTCTCTTTTCATTTTTGTACGTCATTTTCTCTTTTTCATTTTACTCTGCTGTCATTTGTGTATACTCACCGTTTCTGCCGTCATTTGTGTGTACTCTCCGTTTCTCCCGTCATTTGTGTGTACTCTGCGTTTCTCCTGTCATTTTTGTGTGCATTTCTCTGCGTTTCATTTCTCCTGTCATTTTGTGTACTCTGCGTTTCTCCTGTCATTTGTGTGTACTCTGCGTTTCTCCTGTCATTTGTGTGTAATCTGCGTTTCTCCAGTCATTTGTGTACTCTGCATTTCTCCTCCGTTTTTTCTGTTTCTCCAGTCATTTGTGTGTACTCTCAGTTTTTTCTGTCATTTGTGTGTACTCTCCGTTTCTTCTGTCATTTGTGTGTACTCTCCGTTTCTTCTGTCATTCGTTTGTACTCTCCGTTTCTCCTTTCATTTGTGTATAATCTCCGTTTTTCTTTTCATTTGTTTATAATCTCCGTTTTTTTTTTCATTTGTTTATAATCTCCGTTTTTCTTTTCATTTGTTTATAATCTCCGTTTATCTTTTCATTTGTTTATAATCTCCGTTTATCTTTTCATTTGTTTATAATCTCCGTTTTTCTTTTCATTTGTGTGTACTCTGCGTTTCTCCTGTCATTTGTGTGTACTCTGCGTTTCTCCTGTCATTTGTGTGTACTCTGCGTTTCTCCTGTCATTTGTGTGTACTCTGCGTTTCTCCTGTCATTTGTGTGTACTCTGCGTTTCTCCTGTCATTTGTGTGTACTCTGCGTTTCTCCTGACATTGTCTGTACTCGCTTTTCATCTGTCATTTGTGTATACTCTCCGTTTCTTCTGTCATTTGTGTGTACTCTCCGTTTCTTCTGTCGTTTGTGTGTTCTCTCCGTTGCTTCTGTCATTTGTGTGTACTCTCCGTTTCTCCTGTCATTTGTGTGTACTCTCCGTTTCTTCTGTCATTTGTGTGTACTCTCCGTTTCTTCTGTCATTTGTGTGTTCTCTCCGTTTCTTCTGTCGTTCGTGTGTACTCTGCGTTTCTCCTGTCATTTGAGTATACTCTCCGTTTCTTCTGTCATTTGTGTGTTCTCTCCGTTTCTTCTTTCATTTGTGTATACTAGCAGTTACTCTTTTCATTTGTGTGTACTCTCCGTTTCTTCTATCATTTGTGTGTTCTCTCCGTTTCTTTTCATTTGTTCTCTCCATTTTCATTTTGTGTGTACTCTCCGTTTCTTCTGTCATTTGTGTACTCTACATTTCTCCTGTCATTTGAGTATACTCTCCGTTTCTTCTGTCATTTGTGTGTTCTCTCCGTTTCTTCTGTCATTTGTGTGTTCTCTCCGTTTCTTCTGTCATTTGTGTGTACTTTCAGTTACTCTTTTCATTTGTGTGTACTCTCCGTTTCTTCTGTCATTTGTGTGTACTCTCCGTTTCTTCTGTCATTTGTGTGTACTCTCCGTTTCTTCTGTCATTTGTGTGTACTCTCCGTTTCTTCTGTCATTTGTGTGTACTCTCCGTTTCTCCTGTCATTTGTGTGTACTCTGCGTTTCTCCTGTCATTTGTGTACTCTGTTTCTCCTGTCATTTTGTGTGTTCTCTGTGTTTCACCTGTCATTTGTGTGTACTCTGAATTTTTCTGTCATTTGTGTGTACTCTCCGTTTTCTCTTTTCATTTTGTGTATTACTCTCCGTTTCTTCTTTCATTTGTGTATACTCTGTGTTTCTCCTTTCATTTGTGTGTACTGTTTCTCCTGTCATTTGTGTATACTCTTGTTTCTCCTGTCATTTGAGTATACTCTCCGTTTTCTTCTGTCATTTGTGTGTACTCTCCATTTCTTCTGTCATTTTGTGTACTCTCCGTTTCTCCTGTCATTTGTGTGTACTCTGCGTTTCTTCTGTCATTTTGTGTACTCTCCATTTCTCCTGTCATTTGTGTGTTCTCTCCATTTCTCCTGTCTATTGTGTGTACTCTGCGTTTCTCCTGTCATTTTGTGTACTCTGCGTTTCTTCGGTCATTTGTCCATTTCTTCTCATTTTGTTTCTTCTGTCATTTGTGTGTACTCACAGTTTCTTCTGTCATTTGTGTGTACTCTCCGTTTCTCCTTTCATTTGTGTGTTCTCTCCGTTTTTCTGTCATTTTGTGTACTCTCCGTTTCTCTTTTCATTTATTTAAACTCTCCGTTTATCTTTTCATTTGTGTATACTCTCCGTTTCTTCTTTCATTTGTGTATACTCTCCGTTTCTCCTGTCAGTGTAATTTGCATTTCTCCTGTCATTTGTGTACTCTCCATTTCTCCCTGTCATTTTGTGTACTCTGCATTTCTACTGTCATTTTGTGTGTACTCTGCAGTTTTCTCCTGTCATTTGTGTGTACTCTGCGTTTCTCCTGTCATTTGTGTGTACTCTGCGTTTCTCCTATCATTTGTGTGTACTCTCCATTTCATCTGTCATTTGTGTATACTCTCTGTTTCTTCTGTCATTTTGTGTACTCTCCATTTATTCTGTCATTTGTGTGTTCTCCGTTTTCTTCTTTCATTTTGTATAATCTCCGTTTCTTCTTTCATTTGTGTACTTCCGTTTTTTTTTTCATTTGTGTATACTCTTCGTTTCTTCTTTCATTTTGTGTACTCTCCGTTTCTCCTGTCATTTTGTGTACTCTGCGTTTCTCCTGTCATTTTGTGTGTACTCTATGTTTCTCCTGTCATTTGTTTCTCCTGTCATTTGCCTGTACTCTCCATTTCTCCTGTCATTTGTGTGTACTCTCCGTTTCTTCTGTCATTTGTGTGTATTCTCCGTTTTCTTCTGTCATTTGTGTACTCCGTTTCTCCTTTCATTTGTGTATAATCTCATTTTTTTTCTTTCATTTTGTTTATAATCTCCGTTTTTTTCTTTTCATTTGTGTATACTCTCCGTTTTTTTCTTTTCATTTGTGTGTTTCTCTGTTTCTCTTTTCATTTGTGTGTACTCTCAGTTTCTTCTGTTTTTTGTGTGTACTCTGTTTCTCCTGTCATTTGTGTGTACTCTCCGTTTCTTCTGTCATTTGTGTGTACTCTGCGTTTCTCCTGTCATTTGTGTGTACTCTCCGTTTCTCCTGTCATTTGTGTGTACTCTCCGTTTCTCCTGTCATTTGTGTGTACTCTCCGTTTCTGCTGTCATTTGTGTGTACTCTCGGTTTCTGCTGTCATTTGTGTGTTCTCTCAATTTCTCTTATCATTTGTGTATATTCTCTTTTCTCCTGTCATTTGTGTTACTCTCCTTTTTCTCCTGTCAGTTGTGTGTACTCTGCGTTTCTTCCTGTCATTTGTGTGTACTCTCCGTTTCTTCTTTCATTTTTGTATAATCTCCGTTTTCTTCTTTTCATTTGTGTATACTCTCCGTTTCTTCTGTCATTGTGTGTACTTCTGTTTCTTCTTTCATTTGTGTGTACTCTCCATTTTCTTCCATCATTTGTGCTCTTTATTTGTTTCATGTGTCATTTGTCTCCATTTTTTGTTACATGTATCATTTTGTCTCATGATTGTTTTTATCGTTTCTGTTTCTCTGTGTCTTTTGTCATTTACTCTACAAGGTTTTATTTGTCATTTTGTGTGTACTCTGTTTCTCCTGTCATTTTGTGTTCTCTCTGTTTCTAGAAACATTTGTGTGTACTCTCCGTTTCTCCTGTCATTTGTGTGTACTCTCCGTTTCTCCTGTCATTTGTGTGTACTCTCCGTTTCTGCTGTCATTTGTGTGTACTCTCCGTTTCTGCCGTCATTTGTGTGTACTCTCCGTTTCTCTTTTCATTTGTGTATACTCTCCGTTTCTCTTTTCATTTGTGTGTACTCTCCGTTTCTCTTTTCATTTGTGTATACTTTTTATTTCTCTATTCATTTTGTGTACTCTGCATTTCTCTCTGTCATTTGTGTACTCTCCGTTTCTTCGGTCATTTGTCTGTTCTCTTTTTTTTCAGTCATTTTGTGTGTATTTCTCTGTTTCTTCTGTCATTCGTATACTCTGCATTTCTCCTGTCATTTGTGTATTTCTCCATTTTTCTTTTCATTTGTTTATAATCTCCGTTTTTCTTTTCATTTTGTGTATAACTCTCATTTTTCTTTTTCATTTGTGTATACTCTCCACGTTTCTTTGTCATTTGTGTGTACTCTCCGTTTCTCCTGTCATTTTGTGTACTCTGTTTCTCCTGTCATTTTGTGTGTACTCTGCGTTTCTCCTGTCATTTGTGTGTACTCTGCGTTTCTCCTGTCATTTTGTGTACTCTGTTTCTCTTGTCATTTGTGTGTTCTCTGTTTGTCCTGTCATTTGTGTGTACTCTCCTGTTTCTGCCGTCATTTGTGTACCTCCTTTGTGTCATTTGTGTGTACTCTCATTTTTTCTGTCATTTGTGTATCTCCTCTCATTCGTGTTTCATTTCTCCTGTCATTCAGGTGTACTCTCCTTTTCTCCTGTCATTTGTGTGTACTCTCCGTTTCTCCTGTCATTTTGTGTACTCTCCGTTTCTCCTTTCATTTGTGTGTAATCTCCTTTTTCTTCCATCATTTGTGCCTAATATCCATTTTCTTTTCATTTGTACCAATACTTTGTTTTCTTTTTCATTTTGTTCATGATTACATTTTTGTATCGTTTCTGTGTTCTGTTTCTTTTGTCATTTTGTGTACAATTTTTTATTTGTCATTTGTGTCAACTCTGTTTCTCCTGTCATTTGTGTGTACTCTGTTTCTCCTGTCATTTGTGTGTACTCTCCGTTTCTCTGTCATTTATGTGTACTCTCGTTTCTCTTTGTCATTTGTGTGTACTCTCCCGTTTCTCTTGTCATTTGTGTGTACTCTCCGTTTGTGCTGTCATTTTGTGTACTCTCCGTTTCTCTTGTCATTTGTGTATTCTCTTTTCTGTCGTCATTTGTGTATTTTCTCCATTTCTCCTTTCATTTTGTGTATACTCTCCGTTTCTTCAGTCATTTGTGTGTACTCTCCGTTTCTCCTTGTCATTTGTGTGTACTCTCCGTTTCTCTTTTCATTTGTGTATACTCTCCGTTTCTCTTGTCATTTTGTGTACTCTGCCTTTCTCCTTTCATTTTGTGTACTCTCCATTTTCCTGTCATTTTTGTGTGTACTCTCCTTTTTCCTGTCATTTGTGTGTACTCTCCATTTCTTCTGTCATTTGTGTGTACTCTCCGTTTCTTCTGTCATTTGTGTATTTCTCCCCTTTCATTTGACATTCCATTTCCTGTCATTTATTTCTCTCCATTTTCTTTTCATTTTGTGTATCTCCGTTTTCTTTTCATTTGTGTATTCTCTCCGTTTCTTCTGTCATTTGTGTGTACTCTGCGTTTCTCCTGTCATTTTGTGTGTACCTGCGTTTTCTCCTGTCATTTATGTGTACACTGCGTTTCTCCTATCATTTTGTGTACTCTGCATTTCTTCTGTCATTTGCGTGTGTACTCCCATTTTCATCTGTCATTTGTGTATACTCTTTTTTCTCTTTTCGTTTTGTATACTTTCCGTTTTTCTTTTTCGTTTGTGTGTACTCTCCGTTTCTCCTTTCATTTTTGTGTACTCTCCGTTTTTCTTTTCATTTGTGTATACTCTCCGTTTCTCTTTTCATTTGTGTGTACTCTCCGTTTCTCTTTTCATTTGTGTGTACTCTCCGTTTCTCTTTTCATTTGTGTGTACTCTCCGTTTCTCTTTTCATTTGTGTGTACTCTCCATTTTACTCCTGTCATTTGTGTAGTTCTCTCCATTTCTTCTGTCATTTTGTGTTCTCTCCATTTCTTCTGTCATTTGTAACACTCTCCGTTTTCTCCTGTCATTGCGTGTACTCTCCATTTCTTCTCATTGTATATTCTCTCCATTTCTTGTCATTTTGTATTCTCCATTTCTCTTTTTCATTTGTGTATTCTCTCCATTTCTTCTATCATTTGTATGTTACTCTCCATTTCTCCCTATCATTTTATGTGTACTCATTTCTTCTATTATTCATGTGTACTCTCCATTTCTTCTGTCATTTTCCATTTTCTCCCTTTCATTTGTGTATAATCTCCATTTTTCTTTTCATTTGTATACTCTCTCCATTTTTCTTTCATTTGTGTGTACTCTCCATTTTTCTTTTCATTTGTATACTCTCCATTTCTCTTTTCATTTGTGTATACTCTTCGTTTTCTCTTTTCATTTGTGTATACTCTCCGTTTTTTCTCTGTCATTTGTGTAAATTTTATCTCCATTTCTCCAAATCATTCATATACCTCTAATATTTCTTCTATCATTTGTATATACTCTCCATTTCTAAGGCATCATTTTTGTGTAGATTTCCATTTGTCATTTGTTTACATCAAACTTTCTCCTGTCATTTTGTGTTCTCTCCGTTTCTTCTGTCATTTTGTGTGTTCTCTCCATTTTTTCTGTCATTTAATGTGTACTCTGCATTTCTCCTGTCATTTTGTGTAATCTCTGTTTCTTCTTTCATTTGTGTGTTCTAATCCTTTTTTTTAATCATTTGTGTACTCAAGATTATTCCCTTTCATTTGTGTGTACTCTGTTTTGTTTTTCATTTGTTTACTCTCCATTTCTTCTGTCATTTGTGTGTACTCCCAGTTTCTGCTTTCATTTGTGTGTACTTTCATTTCTGCTGTTCATTTTATGTACTCTCCATTTCTTCTGTCATAGATGTGTTTCAAATTTCTTCTGTTCATTTGTTTCATTTTCTGTCATCATTTGTTTGTACTCTCCATTTCTGCTGTCATTTTTACTCTCATTTCTTATCATTTTGTACTCATTGTTTTCTGACCTCATTTGTGTTTACTCTTCATTTCTAATTCATTAGTTGTACTCTCGTTTTCTTTTCATTTTATAATGTACTCTCCATTTTCTAATTTCATTTTTGAATAAAATTTCTCTTTTCATTTTCTCCCCCGTTTCTCTTTTCATTTGTGTTACTCTAATTTCTCCTGTCATTTATGAATACTCTATATTTTTCTTTTCATTTGTGTGTACTCTCCATTTCTCTGTCATTTGTATATTTCTTTATTTTCTCCTGTCATTGATGTAAATGTAATTTCTCCTGTCATTCTTGCAAATTTCTGCATTTTCCTCTGTCATTTTGTACATTTTTCTATAATTTCTATATTTCAATCAAATTTGTATTTATTTCATGTTTATACACCTGTCATTTTGAGTATTAGTATTCTCTGCATTTCTAAATTCATTCTTGTATTCTCCATTTCTCCATCATTTCCTTATACTAAGGATGAATAAAATGAAATCTAAATTTATGTGTTTTTTCTTTTCATTTGTGCGTATACTCTCGTTTTCTTTTCATTTGTGTATTTCTTCATTTCTCTTTTCATTTGTGTGAAATTTCTCTTTTCTCTTAAATCATTTGTGTGTACTCTGTTTCTCTGTCATTTGAATGTAATCTCAAATTTTTCGGTCATTTTTGTGTACTCTGTGTTTCTCCTGTCATTTTTGTGTACTCTGCATTTCTCCTGTCATTTGTGTGTACTCTGTTTCCCTGTCATTTGTGTGTAATCTCTGTTTAACCTGTCATTTGTGAGTATTCTCCGTTTCACCTGTCATTTTGTGTATTCTCAATTTCTCCTTTCATTTTTGTGTACTCTGCTTTTCATTTCTTGTCATTTGTTTGACTTTTTCATCTGTGTACTCTCTTTTCTTTTGTGTATACTAAGAATTTCTCTTGTCATTTGTGTGTACTCTCCGTTTCTCTTTTCATTTTTGTGTACTCTCAGTTTTTCTTTTCATTTATTATACTCTTGAATTTCTGGTCATTTTGAGTATTCTCCGTTTCCTTACCTTTCATTTTGTGTGTATTTTGGCATTTCTCCTTTCATTTTGTAAAATCTCCATTTCTCTTTTCATTTTGTGTACTCTCCGTTTTCTGTCATTTTTGTGTACAAAGTGTTTCTCTTTTCAATTGTGTACTCTGAATTTCTCTTTTCATTTGTAAATTCTCATTTCTCTTTTCATTTTGTGTACTGATCCATTTTGTTTCTTTTTTCATTTTGTATAATCTCCGTTTCTCTTTTCATTTGTGTATATTCTCCGTTTCTGCCAACATTTTTAAATACTCTGCATTTCTCTTTTCATTTGTGTATATGATCTTTTTTCTGCCGTCATTTGTGTGTACTTTGTTTCTCTTTTCATTTGTGTATACAATTTTTCTTTTTCATTTGTGTGTACTCTCTGTTTTCTTTTCATTTTGTGTAATCTCCGTTTCTCTTTTTCATTTTGTGTTTTCTCGTTTCTCTTTTCATTTGTGTTTACTCTCCATTTCTAGATTTTCATTTGTGTGTTTTCTCTTTGAATCATTTCTGAATTATCCATTTTAAAGAAAATTGATCCATTATCCATTTCATTTTATGATTTTTCTCTCCATTTCATTTTCATTTGAAATTTTTGTTTCTTATTTCATTTTGTGTGTAAATAATATTTCTGTGTTTCATAAAAATTTTCTCCATAATTCTTTTTCATTTAATATAATCTCCATTTCTCCTGTAATTTAAGTATTACTCTCCATTTCTCTTTTCATTTTTATAATCTCCATTTCTCTTTTCATTTTTGTTATACTCTTTTCTTCAGCAAATTTGTGTAGTTACTCTCCATTTCTTCTTTTTCAATCCATTATACTCTCTTTTCATTTTTTTCATTTGTGTATACTCTCCATTTCTTTTTCATTTGTGTGTACTCTCCGTTTCTCTTTTCAATTTGTGTGTACTCTCCATTTCTCTCTGTCATTTTGTGTACTCTCCGTTTCTCTTTGTCATTAGAAAAACTTGCATTTGTGTTTTTTCATTTGTGTAATTACTCTGTTTCAATTTTCATTTGTGTGTACTCTCCATTTCTTTTTCATTTGTGTAAATTTTTTCTTGATATTTTTTATTATCCTGTTTAACGTGTGTAAAAAAATTTGCTGTAATCATTTTGTATCTTGCATTTCATTTTTCATTTTTTTACTCTGAAAAATTTCTCTTTCATTTGTGTACTCTCCATTTCTTCTTTCATTTTTGTACTTTATTAAAAATTTTGTTTCTTTTTGTCATCAACATGTCTATAAAATATTATTTCTTTTTTCATTTTTGCAAAAGATACTTTTTTTCATTTTGAAAATATACTCTCATTTCTCTTTTTCATTTGTGTATATTTCTTTGCTTTTCTCTGCATTTTTTTTATTTTGTAAACTCTTCAATTTTTAATCCTGTCATTTGTGTTACTCTTCTTTTCTCTCTGTCATTTTATTTGTACTCTCCATTTCTCTCCTGTCATTTGTATGTACTCTGTTTCTCTTTTCATTTGTTGTATTCTCCATTTCTCCTGTCATTTTTCATTTTTTTGTGTCAATTTTGTTATTTTTTTCTTTTTCATTTTGTATACTCTCCGTTTTCTTTTTCATTACTGAAACTTTTTCATTTTTTTATTAACATTGTACTCTGTTTCTCTTTTCATTTGTGCATACTCTGCGTTTCTCCTGTCATTTGTGCATACTATGCGTTTCTCCTTTCTTTTGTGTATAATCTCAGCTTCTCCTGTCTTTTTTGTATACTCTCAGTTTCTCCAAACCTTTTTGCATATAGTTTTTTGTCATTTGTGTCTACTTCGTTTCTTGTCTCAGTTGTGGCTACTCTTTTTTTCTCCTGTTAATTTTCTACTCTCTTTTCTATATCATTTCCGAATACTGATTTCCCTCCCCCCATTATTTTTGTCTTACAGTTTTCTCTGTCATTTGTGTATTGTATTTTTCCTGTGACATATTTGTTTCCTATGAGGTACTTCTGAATTTTTTCTCTAATATCGTTTTCCTCGTGATATTTGTCTCTTCTATCTATTTCCTCTTACCTGTGTGTCTCGTGTCTGTCTACTCTGCCGTGCGCCTCTCGTGTCTGTCTACTCTGCCGTGCGCCTCTCGTGTCTGTCTACTCTGCCGTGCGCGTCTCGTGTCTGTCTACTCTGCCCTGCTCGTGTCTGTCTACTCTGCCCTGCGCGTCTCGTGTCTGTCTACTCTGCCGTGCGCCTCTCGTGTCTGTCTACTCTGCCGTGCGCCTCTCGTGTTTGTCTACTCTGCCATGCGCGTCTCGTGTCTTTTCTACTCTGCCATGCGTGTTCCCTACCTCTCTAATCTTACTTGCGTATTTAATATCTGTTGATTTTTGCGTCGTTTGTGTGGAAATTCTGTTTTTTTTTTTTCTGGCATTTTTGTCTACTCTGTCTCTTCTGACACGCATGCCTCCTCTATCATTCCTTTGTGCCATTTCCTCTGTCATCTACTTATACGGTTTCATCTGACATCCGCTTCTAGTGATACGTCTGTCATTTGTGTCTAGGGCAGGCATGCCAAACACCTTATATGGAAGACTGTGTTGGCCATATCTGCAGCCTCGTGGGCCGCACCTGCTTACAGTCTTACATTAATCACAGCTAGTTGTAACTAACCTTTAAATATAAAATACTTACAATAGAAGGTAGTACAATTTAATTATTTTTATGTTGTCCTGATTATTGACATCGCTTTAGACAAACTATTCTGGATATATCTTGTTGGAATGTCTGGGTAGATTCCACTTTGATCAGAGATGTCAAAAGTTAATCTGGTTCTGTGAAATGTTTTGTGTCTTTCATGAACGAAAATGCCTTCTCACAGACATATGCGGAACCGAAAATCGCCATAATCCTTGTGGTAAACTTTCTGAAGTTTTTAAATTTCTGAGGAAGGTATGAAAAAATTCCGTGGCCCCCTGTTTCTAAATACTTTCTCTTGAGTATTGAGTCTGTCTGCATTTCCAGTAGTTCCAACTAAGGACTCTCCTCTGCCTGAGCAGCATCAAAATTGAATAGTGCTGAGATTAATGCAAACCGATATTCACAAGATGAAAAACCACAAAATCTTCGCTGAAATTCCTTTGACAACAATTCCAAGTAATTGTTGTACTTATCAAAGATAGGTACAGACTCAGTGTTGGCATTTTTCAACTGCTTGCACATAGGGAATTAAATCACGGTTTCATGTGACAATTGTGACTTCAGTAAAGCTAAATCCACAATGAAACACTTGATAGCATCATATAACTGAGTGATGAGCTTATTGTTACCTTGTAATTTCAAATTAACGTAACTTAATTGGACACACTGAAAAAGCTAGATCTTGGAGCTAGCTTTTAACTTTCAATTCATCTCTGCCTTGAACCTTCATCTCCAAAAACATAACAATTTCGTGTGGCAATAAAAAAAATATTTTCGGTATTTTGTGACATGAATCCATCGAAATTCTGTGTAGAATAGGACACTTGTGAACTGATTATTCACGCATTCCAATAACTAGCTAAACTAACGGTGATACCGAGAACGACCTCTGATATAGTTCATTATTTTTATGTCAAAACTCAACATATGATCTAATTTTAAAATCTTAGAGCATAAGTTTTGTTGATGAATTATTTCATTGAAATTCATGAATGTTGAATCTGGATATATGTTTTCTAATTTTGTAACTTGGCAGCATTATGTCTCCCAACCATATTGGCAGCACCTTCAGTAGATAAACACACAAATTTACTCAAATCAAGGCCATACACATGGAGAAGCAGTTCAACTTTCTCAAAAATGTCCTGGCTTGTAGTAGTATGATGCATTGGAACCAGTTCAATTAGTTCTTCATAAATTTGAAATTCATTGTCACAGGCCCTGATGAAAACAGCGACCTGTGCTATTCCAGTTATTTCAACAGTCTCATTCATTGTAATATAAATATGTTCAAAACATGATGATAAATTCTTTAACTGCCACCTCAAATCACCTTCTATTTCATCAATCCATTCAGCAACAGTGTTCCTGCTTAATAAAATGTCTAGAAATAAGTGTGACTTCTCTGGACTTACGATTTCAGCTGTCTTACAAGATGTCGCTTTATGAAATCTCCTTTACTGAAAGATCTTCCACTGATGGCGCGCATTTTGTAGAGGTCAAAGCTTGCAATAACAGAACTAACCTTGCCTTTATGACTTTTTGTAAAGCAACTCTGTTGCTGTGTTAATTTAACCTTGAATTCCATCAATTTTGAAACGGGAATATTTCCTTCATATTTATCATAAGATCGATGGTTTGTTTCATTATGCCTTTTCACATTATATTCATGCAGTGGGTGCAAATCAAAGAGTTTATCTTTCCATTAACAGTGTTACAAAGTACTGTAATTCCCACATTATTTTGAAACACACGTATTTCTTCAGATAAATTTCTCTTTTTACGTGATGGAGTCGAATTCGACATTTTAAAGGCAAAATATTACAAAATCACGAATATTTTCACTTTACATTTATTCTTATTTAGATGTCAAGAATGATTACAAGTTAAAAATAGCCGCACACATTAAAAAACAAAAAAAACAGCATTGAGATAAACAATCTAATCATACAAATTTTTAAAAAAATCTCACTGTTTTTTAATAATTTGTATCACCAACATAGATGAAATTCTCGATATACTACGGCTGTAGAAACCTTTATGAGGGTCGATAAGATACATGTCAAAAGCCATCTAGGGTTTCCAGTATAATGTGTATCTAGTGTGTCATTTATGTCTACAAATTCCTGTTTACTACCGTCTATCTACTGTGTCTAATTGTCACTCTGTCGATTGTGTATAATGGTCCTTTTGTCAACGGTGTCTACTATCTGTCATTTGTATCTTCAAACGTCTTTGCTTGTTTATCGTGTCATTTGTGTGTAATGCTTGTTTATCGAGTCATTTGTGTCTAATGTTTGTTTATTGTGTCATTTGTGTCTAATTTTTGTTTATCCGTCATAAGTGTGCACTATGTTTCTTTTGTCATTTGTGTGCGTACTCTGTTTCTTCAGTCATATTTGTGTGTTCTGTTTCTTCTCTCATAGTCTACACTTTTTCCTATACAATTTTTTACTCTGTGTCACTTGTGTCTCGTGTCCCTTGTGCCTACCCCGTGTCTCGTGTCAATTGTGCCTACCCTGTGCCTAAATTATTTTCTGTCACTTCTGTCTAATATTCATTGTTTCTGTTATTTGTTTCGATTGTTTCATTTTGGTGTCTACTCTCTGCCTCTTGTGTCATGAGTGTCTACTCTATGCCTCTTGTGTCATGAGTGTCTACTCTCTGCCTCTTGTGTCATGAGTGTCTACTCTATGCCTCTTGTGTCATGAGTGTCTACTCTCTGCTACTTGTGTCATGAGAGTCTACTCTTTTTTTCTTTAATCATTTGTGTTAGTCCGTTTATTCTGTAAATTGTGGTTACTCAGTTTATTCTATCATTTTTCTACTCTCTTTCCTATATCATTTTTGCCTAGTGATTCCCCCCATCATTTGCGCCTAGTGATTCCACCCATCATTTGCGCCTAGTGATTCCGCCCATCATTTGCGCCTAGTGATTCCACCAATCATTTGCGCCTAGTGATTCCACCAATCATTTGCACCTAATGATTCCGCCCATCATTTGCGCCTAGTGATTCGCCCATCATTTGCGCCTAGTGATTCCATCCATCATTTGCGCTTAGTGATTCCACCCATCATTTGCCCTTTAGTGATTCCACCCATCATTTGCGCCTAGTGATTCCACTCATCATTTGCGCCTAGTGATTCCGCCCATCATTTGCGCCTAGTGATTCCGCCCATCATTTGCGCCTAGTGTTTCCCACAACTTTAGTATCTAGTGATTCCCTCGTTATTTGTGACTACAGTTTCCTTTGTCATTTGTGTATTGTATGTTTCCTGTGACATATTTTTTTCCTATTTATTACTTCTGATATTTTTCTCTCCAATCGGCTTCCTCTTGATATTAGTCTCTTCTATCTATTTCCTCAAACATATGTCTCCCGTATCTGTCTGGTCTGACGTGTATGCGTCTCTCGTATCCGTCTCGTGCGACATGTGTGTGTCTTTGTATCCGTCTCGTGCGACATGTGTGTCTTTGTATCTGTCTCGTGCGACATGTGTGTGCCTTTGTATCTGTCTCGTGCGACATGTGTGTGTCTTTGTATCTGTCTCGTGCGACACGTGTGTGTCTTTGTATCTGTCTCGTGCGACACGTGTGTGTCTTTGTATCTGTCTCGTCTGACATCTGTGTGTCTTTGTATCTGTCTCGTCTGTCATGTGTCATTACTATGTTTTTCTATCGACTCTTTGTTTCTTGCGTTTTTTGTGATAATTATGTTTCTTACGGCATTTGATTCTACTCTGTCTCTTCTGACACGTGAGCCGCAGTCATTTGTGTCTAAGGTTTCCTCCATAATATGCATCTACTGATGTGTGTGTAATTTATCTCTACTGATTCCTGTCAACTGTGTCCACTATTTCATTTGTCGTTTCTTTTATAACAATCTTTACTTTAGTAACTTCTTTCTTCTGTAATTTTTGTCTTCTGTACTACTTCCCGGTTTTTTGCATCTACTGCTGTTTCATATGTCATTCGTGATTAGTGCAATGTTTCTTTTATCATTTTTGTGTTCGGTATCCTTTGTCATTTGCGTATCCACATTTCCGCCATCATTTGTGTCTATTACTATTTTCCTCATTCATTTTTATCTACTGATTTTGCAAACATTATCCTGTTTCCTTTTAAGAAAGAAACATCACATGCTAGAGTGTCCTTTTTTGTGATTTGTGTCTAATGTTTGTTATTTGTGTCTAAAGTTTGTTTGCTTCTTGAGATTTGTGTCTAATGTTTGTCTGCTTCTTGTGAGTTGCGTTTAATGTTTGTCTTCTTCTTGTGAGTTGCGTTTAATGTTTGTCTTCTTCTTGTGAGTTGCGTCTAATGTTTGTTTGCATCTTGTGAGTTGCGTCTAATGTTTATTTCCTTTTTGTGATTTGTGTCTAATGTTTGTTTCCTTTTTGTGATTTGTGTCTAATGTTTGTTTCCTTTTTGTGATTTGTGTCTAATGTTTGATTCTTTCTAGTTTTTTGATTCTCGTTTTTCTGGTAATTTCTGTCTAATCTTTGTTTCTTGTGGCATTTGTACCTAATGTTTATTTTTGTCGTCATTTGTGTGACCTTTCGTTCTCCATTCATTTGTTTGTCCTCTCTTTCTCCTGTAATTTGTGTGTCCCCTCTTTCTCTTATAAGCTGTGTGTACTTTCTTTCTCCTGTTATTTGTGTGTACTCTCTGTTTATTCTCTCATTTGTGTCGACTCTGCGTTCATTTTTCCTGTAATTTTTGTGTACTCTCTATTTCTTCTCTCTCTTCTGTCGTTTTGCTTGTACTCAGTTTTTTTCTGTCGTTTGACGTTGCTCTTCTGTTATGTGTCTCTACACTGATTCTGCTTTCATTTATGGATGCTCTATTTCTTCTCTTATTTGCGTCTACTCACTTTTCTTCTGGCATTTCTGTGTAGTTTCTCTTTCCTCTCTAAACTGTCTACTGTTTCTTCTGTCATTTGTATCGACATCCATCTTTCCTCTGATTTTTGTCTCTAATGACTTCTTTCTTCACTCATTTGTCACTTCTGAGCTATTCGGTTTTTGTATATACTGCCGTGTTTCATCACTTATTTTTGTTTGGTGCCAATGTCTCGACTGTCTTTTTTGTCTTCGGTATCCTTTGTCATGTATGTGCCCTCGTTTTCCTCCCTCATTACGATATTTTTCAGTCATTTTGTCTTCTGATTCTGCAATCACAATCCGTTTCCTTTCAAGAAAGTAACGGTACACACTAGAGTTTTCTTGTGATTTGTGTCTAATGTCTGCTTCTTTTTTTAGATTTATGTGTCCACCATTTCTTCTGTCATTTGTGTCGACGCTGTTTCTGTCATTTCTGGCTACTCTCTGTTTCTTCTCTCATTTTTCTACTCTTTTTCCTATGTTATTTTCTACAGTTTCAAAATTTTCTTTCTTGATATTTTTGTTTAATATATGTTTCTTTCTTTTGATTAATGCTTCTTGTTTTTCTTGTCATATGTGTCATATATCTGTTGTCAACTCTGTCAAATATCTGTTTGTGTCATCTGCGTTGGTTATTGCACCATTTGTGTCTTATGTTTGTTTCTTGCGTAATTTTTGTCATTTGTTTGTTTCTTGCGTCATTTGTGCCTAATATTTGTTTCTTGCGTCATTTGTGTCTGTCTGTTGCATCATTTGTGACTATTTCTTGCGTCATTTGTGAATTTTTCATACGTCATTTTTGTCTGTTTGTTTCTTGTGTCATTTTTGTCTGTTTGTTTCTTGTGTCATTTTTGTCTGTTTGTTTCTTGTGTCATTTTTGTCTGTTTGTTTCTTGTGTCATTTTTGTCTGTTTGTTTCTTGTGTCATTTTTGTCTGTTTGTTTCTTGTGTCATTTTTGTCTGTTTGTTTCTTGTGTCATTTTTTTGTCTGTTTGTTTCTTGTGTCATTTTTTGTTTGTTTCTTTCATTTGTGTCTTTTTTTGTTTTTTCTTGTGTCATTTTGTCTGTTTGTTTCTTGTGTCATTTTGTCTGTTTGTTTCTTGTGTCATTTTTGTCTGTTTGTTTCTTGCGTCATTTGTGTCTGTTTGTTTCTTGTTCTTTGTGTTTAATGCTTGTTTGTGTCATTTGTACGTACTCTCTTTTTCTGTCATTTTTGTCTACTCTCTGTTTCCTCTGTCACTTGCGTCAATTCTGTTCCCTTTGTTATTTGTATGTATTCTCTGTTTCTCTTGTCATTTGTTTCTAGTCTCTGTTACGTCTCTCATTTGTTTGTACTCTGTTTCTTCTATCATTCCTCTACATTTGTTTCCTCTATCATTTACATCTACTGATTACCCTACCTTTAGTGTCTTCTGTTACTCTATCATTTTTTCTATTATGTTGCCCGTAAGAATTGAGTTACCCATTACCTATATTTCTCTCTACACTGTTTCCCCTGATATTTGCCAGACTTATATATTTTCAATTTTTTTTAATCGGTTATCTGTGTGTCCTGTTTCATTTGTGCTTAAAGTTTTTTTCTGTAATTTTTGTTGACTATTTTTTGCTTCTATCGTTTGTGTTTACTCTCTGTTTCTTGTGTCTACTCTCTGTTTCTTGTGTCATGTGTGGCCCACTCTCTGTTTCTTGTGTCATGTGTGGCCCACTCTCTGTTTCTTGTGTCATGTGTGACCCACTCTCTGTTTCTTGCGTCATGTGTGGCCCACTCTCTGTTTCTTGTGTCATATGTGGCCCACTCTCTGATTCTTACGTAATTTGTGGCTACATTCTCTTTGTAAGTTGATTACACTCTAAACTAAATTCATGTCACATTTACTGTTTCCTACAGTGATTCTTCTCTCATTTTTGTCTACTGAATCTTCAATTGTATGTGTTTCCTGTCTCATTTGTTTGTACTGTTTCCTCTGTCATTTAGTTAATCGGTTTCCTCTGACATGTACTTAATCGGTATTGTCATTTGATTCTAATTCTACTTTTGTCATTTGTTTCTACAGTTTCTCCTCTCATTTGAATCTGCAGATTGCTCTGTCATTTTTGTCTAGTGTTTCTTCCGTCGTTTACGTCTAGTGTTTCCGCTCTCATTTAAGCCTAGTTATTCCCGCCCTCTGGAAGTTCTTTTTCCTACTTCATTTGCGTCTACCAATTCCACCATCTTTAGTGCCTACTCTTTGTCACCCCTATGTATTACCTCTGATATTTTTTCTAGTATCTGTTTCCCTTGATATTTGTCATTAGTATCTCTTTCCTCTGACTCGTGTGTCCCCTACCTGTCTCTGTTGACATGTGCGTCCCCTACCAGTCTCTGCTGACATGTGCGTCTTGTACCTGTCCATCTTTCCCACTGTCCTTTGTTTCTACTGTATTTTTCTTCTGACATTGTTTCTTTTTCGTCTGTTATTTTTTCTATGTCTTCGTTTTCATTTGTCATTTCTATGTATCCGGTTTACCCTGTCATTTCTCTTTCTGCATTTTCTCCTGTCATTTTTCTATCTACTATCTTGTCTTATCTGTCAGTTTTGTTTACTGATTCTTAGTATTTGTGTCTGGTGTTTCTGCCATCATTTTTCTACTGTTTTTTTTTTTTTGTCATTTGTGTCTACCGTTTGTTTTTCTGTCATTTGTGTCTACTCAGTTTCTTTTGTTATTTTTTCTACTCTCTGATTCTTTTGTCATTTTTCTACTCTTTTTTTCCCTCTGCCATTTATATCTTCTATTTCCTATATCATTTTATCTATTACCATTTTTCCCCTTTCATGCGCATCTACCACTATCTTCCCGTTATCATTTCACTCACCTCCCATTTTTCCCCTGTCCGTGTGTGTTTTGGCTTGTCCGTGTGTGTGTGTGTGTTCATTTGCCTGTCATTTTGTGTGTGTCTTCGGTTTGGCCTGTCATTTGCGTGTGTGTGTCTTCGGTTTGGCCTGTCATTTGCGTGTGTGTGTCTTCGGTTTGGCCTGTCATTTGCGTGTGTGTGTCTTCGGTTTGGCCTGTCATTTGCGTGTGTGTGTCTTGGGTTTGGCCTGTCATTTTGCGTGTGTGTGTCACTGGTTTGGCCTGTCATTTGCGTGTGTGTGTGTTCGGTTTGGCCTGTCATTTGCGTGTGTGTGTGTGTTCGGTTTGGCCTGTCATTTTCGTGTGTGTCTTCGGTTTGGCCTGTCATTTGCGTGTGTGTGTCTTCGGTTTGGCCTGTCATTTGCGTGTGTGTTTGTTTGGTTTCGCCTGTTATTTGTGTGTGTGCGTGTGTGTGTGTGTGTGTGTATCTTCGGTTGCGTCCTGTTTGTTTTTTTCTGTCATTTGTGCCTCCTGTTTGTTTGTTTTTCCAGTCATTTGTGCCTCCTGTTTGTTTGTTTTTCCGGTCATTTGTGCCTCCTGTTTGTTTGTTTTTCTGTCATTTGTGTCGAATCTTTTTTTACCCTGTTATTTGTTTCTTATGTTATTTTTCTGCTTATTCTGTCATTTTTTGCTCCATTTTCATCTTTGATTTGTGTCAGCTGTTTCTACATATTCATCTGCCATTTTTGTTAACACTGTGGTTGTCTACCGTTTCCTCTGTCAATATTTGTGTCCATGCGTCCACTTAACAATATGCGAAACTTGCGTCATATAAGATGATTCCTCGGTCATTTGTGAATTCGAAATGTGTCCTCCATCATTTGTGATTTTGCCACTGTCATGTGTAGATACTCAAATGATATCGCTGTCACTTGTGTCTCCTAACCTCTCTCTTCCTATGTGTATATGTACACATCTCTCTCTCTCGTTTCATGTGTATCTGGCTGCAGTGTCACGAGCATCTAATTCATTGTTTGCTGACTTACTCGCCTCTTCTAAATTGTCACCGCTGTGAGGCGCTTCTTCTATACTTCAGATTCTTGTCAATTTGTCTTAAACTTTTCCGCTGTCGTTTTTGTCTTACCAACTGCTTTCTCCTTTCATTTGTGTTTGCAAACTGTTTTCTCCTGATATTTCTCCCTCTTTACGGAATTTCTGTCTACTAAAATGTCTCCTCGGCTCTTATCTGTTAATACGCAGATTCCTTTGACATGTTACTCTTAGAAAATTCTTCTACAAATACAACCCATTCTTTTGATAATTCACTCACCTAAACTGTTGTGAACTTTTTATATCTTCCAAATGCTCACATTGTTGTCTTTTTTAATCTGTTTACTCTATTATTTTATATTCTGAAATGTTTCGTTTCTGCTTTCTCTCTTCTGTCTTGTCCACTCTTTCTCATGACATGCGTGTCTTGTTCTCTCTTTCTCATTTCCTCTGTTTCTCGCGTCATTTGTGTCCTCTCATCTGTTTCTCGCGTCATTTGTGTCCTCTCATCTGTTTCTCGCGTCATTTGTGTCCTCTCATCTGTTTCTCGCGTCATGTGTGTCCTGTCAACTGTTTCACGCGTCATGTGTGTCCTGTCAACTGTTTCACGCGTCATATGTGTCCTGTCAACTGTTTCACGCGTCATATGTGTCCTGTCAACTGTTTCACGTGTCATGTGTGTCCTGTCAACTGTTTCACGTGTCATTTGTGTCCTGTCAACTGTTCTCGTGTCATTTTGCATACTAAACCTTTTCCAATGTCAAATGCTTTGTTTAAAACATTACTTTTGTCATTTGTGCTCTGAAAACCAATTCCTTTTTCATGTATTTCTACTATTGATTATCTCTTGATTGACATCTAGACCGATTCCTTTGTTATCTATATCTACTCCAGTGTTCATTTGTCATTTCCACCTACTAAACCGTTACTTTTTTTTTTTTTACTTCTCACCGGTTTCATTTGTCATTTGACATTACCTAACCGATTTCTTTACGTTTTTGCTCTCTGCAAAATCATTTCCTTTTAATTTTACTCTATGAAATCTTTTATCCGCGAAGACTATCACATCGGTTCCTTTTTCAATTTGCAATGCTAAATCATTTGCATTGTCATTTTGTTTACTGCACTGATTCATTTTCCATTCGATCCTTCTAAATTGTTTCCTTTGTCCTTTGCGACTACCATGTTATCTCTTTTGTTATTTGCGACTCGTACGTATTTTCTGTTAGAAAACATGCTTTGTTCATCTTTTCCTTTTTGCATTTTCGAACACTAAAGCTTTTTATTGACATTCGCTTCCATTTTCATTTCTGTGTACTAATTTGTTTCCATTGTAATTTGTGTCTTCTATACCTTTCCTCTGTTATTTTCGCCTGGTAAACAATTCCATTTATAATTTTCTATCTACTATCTCGTTCTCTTTTTTATTTATCCTTTATGGACGGATTCTTTTTAAATGCCTAAGGTAGCTTTTCCTCAGATATCACTGTCTAGAAAACCATTCCCATTGTCATTTATGCCTACTAAATCATTCCTTTTGATTTTTGTTTTTTCTCTGTATCAAAATACTCCTTCACATTAACGGGTATCATTTAGACAGATTCATTTATCATTTCTACTAATATTTTTCTATTGCGATGTTAGTCTTCTGAACTGTTTCTTTGTCATTTGTGACCTGTAAACCGATTCGTTTAACATTTATGTCTAGTAAATTGATTTTTGTCGGTTGTTTAATTATTTGTGCATTGCAAACTGTTTCCATTGTCATTGTTGTCTACTAGAACGATTAGTTTGCCTGTTATGCCTACTAAGCTTTTCTCCTGTTGTTCGATCCAATTCATTTGTCCTTTCTCTCTACTAAACTCTAATTTTTGTCTAGTAAACATTATCTGCTGTAATCTGTTTCTCACCCGGATACTTTGTCATGTGAGTTTTCTAAACTGTTTTCGTTATCCCGTGTTTTTATTTCTCACTAATAAAATTTGCCCACTGACATTTTTTTTCCAGGGACATCTTTCCTCGGTTTTGTGAGTTGGCTAAAAAGATTGCCATCTCATCTCTGTCTAAAAATATTTTTTCTATCATTTACGATTTCCATACCGATTCCATTGTCATTTCTGCCTACTAAACTATTTGATGTGTTAGTTGTTTTGTAAGTCAATTCATTTATAGTTTGTTGATAAAACTTTTTTCTCTCATTTCCAACTTGGAACATTTTCTTTGTCGTATTCTTTACCCAAAGGTTTCATTGTTGTTTTTCTACTTAAACGTTGCCTTTGTTAAATATCACAGTTTCTTTCATTTCTCACCTTACGTAACTTCTGACTGCTAAACTGCTTCATTTTCATTTCTATCTTGTAATCCATTATGTCAATGTGTTTTATATACCGATGCCATTGTCGGCTATGTCTACTGAAACCTTATCATGTGATTTTTGTCTACTACACAATTTCTTGTCAATTGTGATTGACACTTTTCTCTCATTAAATTTCTCCCTTTCTTATTTGTTTTGCAGGAAGTTTCCTTAGTTATTTTTATCCATTTCAGCTTATCCATGATGAAAATCTTTTCATATCATTATTCTCTAACACAATATCCCTGTGTCCTGTATACATAGAAAATCTATTTCTTTGCTATTCGACTATACAAAACCGTTGACCCCGTCTTGTGTCTCTACAAATCTGTTGCCTCCGTCTTGTGTCTTTAAGAAACTGTTTCCCCCGTCTTGGGTCTGTACGAAACTGTTTCCCCCGTCTTGTGTCTGTACGAAACTGTTTCCCCCGTCTTGTGTATTTACGAAACTGTTTCCCCCGTCTTGTGTATTTACGAAACTGTTTCCCCCGTCTTGTGTCTTTACGAAACTGTTTCCCCCGTCTTGTGTCTTTACGAAACTGTTTCCCCATCTTGTGTCTTTACGCAACTGTTTCCCGCGTCTTGTATATCTACAAAATTGTTGCATCCTTCTTGTGTGTCTACAAATCTGTTGCCTCCGTCTTGTGTGTCTACAAATCTGTTGCCTCCGACTTGTGTGTCTACAAATCTGTTGCCTCCGTCTTGTGTCTGAACAAATCTGTTGCCTCCGTCTTGTGTCTGTACAGATCTGTTGCCTCCGTCTTGTGTCTGTACAGATCTGTTGCCTCCGTCTTGTGTCTGTACAGATCTGTTGCCTCCGTCTTGTGTCTGTACAAATCAGTTGCCTCCGCCTTGTGTCTGTACGAAGCGGTTTCCCCCGTCTTGTCTCTGTCCGAAACTGTTTCTCCCGTCTTGTGTCTGCGAAACTCTTACCTCTGTCTTGTATATCTACAAAACTGTTTCCCCCCGTCTTGTGTCTGTACGAAACTGTTTCCCCCGTATTGTGTCGGTGCGAAACTGTTTTCCCCGTCTTGTCTCTGTGCGAAACTGTTTCCCCCGTCTTGTCTCTGTGCGAAACTGTTTCCCCCGTCTTGTCTCTGTGCGAAACTGTTTCCCCCGTCTTGTCTCTGTGCGAAACTGTTTCTGTCGTCTTCTCTGTGCGAAACTGTTTCCCGCGTCTTGTATATCTACAAAATTGTGCCTCCGTCTTGGGTGTCTACAAATCTGTTGCCTCCGTCTTGGGTGTCTACAAATCTGTTGCCTCCATCTTGTGTCTGTACAAATCAGTTGCCTCCGTCTTGTGCCTGTACAAATCAGTTGCCTCGGCCTTGTGTCTGTACGAAGCGGTTTCCCCCGCCGTGTGTCTGTCCGAAACTGTTTCTACGGTCTTGTGTCTGCGAAACTGTTACCTCTATCTTGTATATCTACAAAATTGTTGCCACCGTCTTGTATATCTACAAAATTGTTGCCACCGTCGTGTGTCTCTACGAAACTGTTTCCCCCGTCTTGTGTCTGTACGAGACTGTTTCCCCCGTCTTGTGTCTGTACGAGACTGTTTCCCCCGTCTTGTGTCTGTACGAAACTGGTACCTCTGTCTTGTGTCTGTACGAAACTTTTTGCCTCCGTCTTGTGTGTGTACAAAACTGTTTCTCCCGTCTTGTGTCTGTGCGAAACTGTAACCTCCGTCTTGTATATCTACAAAATTTTTGCCTTCGTTTTTGTGTGTCTACAAAACTGTTTCTCCCGTCTTGTGTCTGCGAATCTGTAACCTCCGTCTTGTATCTGTACAAAATTGTTGCCCCTGTCTTGTGTCTGTACACAAACTGTTGCCTCCGTCTTGTGTCTGTACAAAACTGTATCCCCTGTCTTGTGTCTGTACGAAACTGTTACCCCTCTGTCTTGTGTATCTATGAAACTATTGCCTCTGTCTTGTGTTTCTACGAAACTGTATCCCCTGTCTTGTGTCTCTACGAAACTGTTATCCCCTGTCTTGTGTCAACAAAATTGTTTCCCTCTGTCTTGTGTGTCTAGGAAACTGTTTCTGTCTTGTCTGTACGAAATCTGTTGCCTCTGTCTTGTATATCTACAAAACTATTGCCTCCATCTTGTGTCTGTCCGAAACTGTATCCTGTCTTGTGTCTTTACGAAACGGTTACCTCTATCTTGTATATCTACAAAAATTGTTGCCACCGTCTTGTATGTATAAAATTGTTGCCACCGTCGTGTGTCTCTCAACAAACTGTTTCCCTGTCTTGTGTCTTACGAAACTGTTTCCCCCCGTCTTGTGTCTTTACGAAACTGTTTCCCCCTCTATCTTGTGTCTGTGAAATTGTTTCCCCACCGTCTTGTGTCTGTAAAATTGTTTCCCACCGTCTTGTGCCTGTACGAAACTGTTTCCCCCGTCTTGTGTCTGTACGAAACTGTTTCCCCCCGTTTTGTGTCTGTACGAAACTGTTTCCCCCCGTCTTGTGTCTGTACGAAACTTTTTCCCCCCCGTCTTTTTGTCTGTACGAAACTGTTTCCCCCACCCGTCTTGTGTCTGTACGAAACTGTTTCCCCCCCTGTCTTGTGTCTGTACGAAACTGTTTCCCCCCTGTTTTGTGTCTGTACGAAACTGTTTCCCCCCGTCTTGTGTCTGTGCGAAACTTTTCCCCCCCGTCTTTTGTCTGTACGAAACTGTTTCCTCCTGTCTTGTGTTTACGAAACTGTTTACCTCTGTCTTGTGTATCTATGAAACTGTTTCCCACCCCTGTCTTGTGTCTTTAGGAAACGGTTTCCCCCTGTCTTGTGTCTTTCGGAAACTGTTTCCCCCCCTGTCTTGTGTCTTTCGGAAACTGTTTCCCCCGTCTTGTGTCTTTCGGAAACTGTTTCCCCCGTCTTGTGTCTTTCGGAAACTGTTTCCCCCGTCTTGTGTCTTTACGAAACTGTTTCCCCCGTCTTGTGTCTTTACGAAACTGTTTCCCCCGTCTTGTGTCTTTACGTAACTGTTTCCTCCGTCTTGTCTGTACGAAACTGTTTCCCCCGTCTTGTCTGTACGAAACGTTTTCCCCCGTCTTTTATATCTACAAAACTGTTGCCTCCGTCTTGTGTGTCTACAAAATTTTTGCCTCCGTCTTGTGTGTCTACGAAACTGTTTCTCCCGTCTTGTGTCTCTACGAAACTGTTTCTCCCGTCTTGTGTCTGTACAAATATGTTGCCTCCGTCTTGTGTCTGCGAAACTGTTACCTATGTCTTGTATATCTACAAAACTGTTGCCTCCATCTTGTGTTTCTACGAAACTGTATCCCCCGTCTTGTGTCTCTACGAAACTGTTTCCCGCGACATGTGTGTCTACAAATCAGTGTGCCTCCGTCTTGTGTCTGTGCAAATCAGTTGCCTCTGCCTTGTGTCTGTCCGAAACTGTTTCTCCCGTCTTGTGTCTGCGAAACGGTTAACTCTATCTTGTATATCTACAAAATTGTTGCCACCGTCTTGTATGTATATAAAATTGTTGCCACCGTCGTGTGTCTCTACGAAACTGTTTCCCCCGTCTTGTGCCTGTACGAAACTGTTTCCCCCCGTCTTGTGCCTGTACGAAACTGTTTCCCCCCGTCTTGTGTCTGTGCGAAACTGTTTCCCCCCGTCTTGTGTCTGTGCGAAACTGTTTCCCCCCGTCTTGTGACTGTACGAAACTGTTCCTCCCGTCTTGTGTCTGCGAAACTGTTACCTCTGTCTTGTATATCTACAAAATTGTTGCCTCCGTCTTGTGTCTCTAGGAAACGGTTTCCCCCGTCTTGTGTCTGTACCAGACTGTTTCCCCCGTCTTGTGTCTGTACGAGACTGTTTCCCCCGTCTTGTGTCTGTACGAGACTGTTTCCCCCTGTCTTGTGTCTGTATACGAGACTGTTTCCCCCGTCTTGTGTCTGTACGAGACTGTTTCCCCCGTCTTGTGTCTGTACGAGACTGTTTCCCCCGTCTTGTGTCTGTACGAGACTGTTTCCCCCGTCTTGTGTCTGTACGAGACTGTTTCCCCCGTCTTGTGTCTTTACGAAACTGTTTCTGTCTTGTGTCTTTACGAGACTGTTTCCCCCGTCTTGTGTCTTTACGAAACTGTTTCCCCCGTCTTGTGTCTTTACGAAACTGTTTCCCCCGTCTTGTGTCTTTACGAAACTGTTTCCCCCGTCTTGTGTCTTTACGAAACTGTTTCCCCCTGTCTTGTGTCTTTACGAAACTGTTTCCCCCCTGTCTTGTGTCTTTACGAAACTGTTTGTGTCTTTGTCTTTTACGAAACTGTTTCCCCTGTCTTGTGTCTTTACGAAACGTTTTCCCTGTCTTTTATATTTACGTAACTGTTGCCTCCGTCTTGTGTGTCTACGAAACGTTTTCCCCCGTCTTTTATATCTACAAAACTGTTGCCTCCGTCTTGTGTGTCTACAAAATTTTTGCCTCCGTCTTGTGTCTCTACGAAACTGTTTCTCCCGTCTTGTGTCTCTACGAAACTGTTTCTCCCGTCTTATGTCTCTACGAAACTGTTTCTCCCGTCTTGTGTCTGTACAAATCTGTTGCCTCCGTCTTGTGTCTGTACAAATCTGTTGCCTCCGTCTTGTGTCTGTACAAATCTGTTGCCTCCGTTTTGTGTCTGTACAAATCTGTTGCCTCCGCTTTGTGTCTCTACGAAACTGTTTCCCCCGTCCTGTGTTTGTACGAGTCTGTTTCCCCTGTCCTGTGTTTGTACGAAACTGTTTCCCCTGTCCTGTGTCTGTACGAAACTGTTTCCCCCGTCTTGTGTCTGTACGAGACTGTTTCCCCCGTCTTGTGTCTGTACGAGACTGTTTCCCCCGTCTTGTGTCTGTACGAGACTGTTTCCCCCGTCTTGTGTCTGTACGAAACTGTTGCCCTCGTCTTGTGTCTCTATAAAACTGTTTCTCCCGTCTTGTGTCTGCGAAACTGTAACCTCCGTCTTGTATATCTACAAAATTGTTGCCTTCGTCTTGTGTGTCTACAAATCTGTTGCCTCCGTCTTTGTCTGTACAAATCTGTTGCCTCCGTCTTGTGTCTGTACGAAACTGTTTCCTCCATCTTGTGTCTGTACAAAACTGTTTCCCCCGTCTTGTGTCTGCGAAACTGTTACCTCTGTCTTGTATATCTACAAAATTGTTGCCTCCGTTATGTGTGTCTACAAAAATGTTGCCTCCGTCTTGTATCTGTACAAATCTGTTGCCTCCGTCTTGTGTCTGTACGAAACTGTTTCCCCCGTCTTGTGTCTGTACAAATCTGTTAGCCTTTTTTGGTGTCTACGAAAATGTTCGCTTTTTCACACTGGAATTTATACCGATTCTTCTTTTACTTGTATTTTTCCACTTTATTTTGGGGTGAGTCGAGTCTACCATTTAATCTGCATTTCATTTCTTTTCAAACATTTATCTCTCATTTGTGTATTGTTAACTATTTCCCGTTATCATTTCTCTCTACTAAATTTTTTTCATTTGTCTTTTCTATACTGTTTATTTTGTCAGTTTGTACCTTGCAAAATCTACTTTGTCATTTTGTCTACAAAAAAATCTCTTTAACATTTCTGTCAAAAAAAACAACTATTTGCTTTGTAATTAGTGAATTCTCAGGCGAAGCCCTTGATATTTCTATCTACTAAATTATTTCTCCCCCTCTTTATTTATTGTAAACTAATTTCTTTAGTTAACTCTTCCTGCTGTCATTTCTGTCTACTAAACCGTTACCCAAGTTATCCATCACTTTTAACCCAATTTCCTTTGCCATGTGAGTCTTGTAAACTATTTTTTTATCATCTTTCCTTCTAAAACATTATAAATCATTTTGTTCTAAATTGATTCACCGTCGACCCTTCGATAAGACATTTGTCGCTGTCATTTGTATCCATTATACTGTGGTCTTTATAATTTTCGTGGTCTAAATGTATTCGTTTTTCAATTTCGTCCCCTTTTTTAATTATTTCTCCACAAGCAACTTAGGATTCAAGGGGTTACTGAGTGCTAGAGAAAATAAGAAAAAAATACTATTATGGAAAGAGGGCAACAAAAGAACAAATTTAAGAAATTATAAAATAACGGTTGACACTCTATTTACATTATTCGGACTATTGTCCTATTTTTTGTCGCCATGTTTATCACAACGTTTCGGCCGTTATACGCTCCGGCCCTCTTCAGGTGCTTAGAATGTCGAACTGTGCCCCTTATTTTGCTCACTGGCGCAGACACTTCTAGTTCGATGAGCCATGTCTAATGGGTATTAGTTATCTCCTGTTAATTCCCCTCTGAATGTTCTTTACTGCCTTAACCAGGTATTGAACTCACACTCTTTGGGTCCTGTTACTGGATCTAACTAACGCCTTTATCCACTGTGCCATGGGTCCTCAACCATCTGAAGAAGGCCGGAGCGTACAACGGCCGAAACGTTGTGATAAGCACGGAGAAAAAGATGAGGACAATAGTCCGGATAATGTAAATAGCGTACATAATATCTCATCTCAGAAATATAGACAGATACTGAACGGTTGACACTGTATTTTAATTTTTGAAAATCAAAGATCATTTATAAGCAAGAAGCCTGAAAAGAGATTCACAATCAAGAAGTCCGATGGAAGAAACTGTTGGCATAGAACCTATGATTCTTTCTAGCCGTTTCAACTGTAAAATGATGAGACCGTTTACTCCCTTGTTTCTTGTGTCATTTGTGTCTCTTAGGCCAATACTGTTCTTTCTTTTTTCTAGTAAACACATTTTTTCACATTACCCGTCAAATGTTTTTTTTCATATGGGATCTAAACATGACCATTTTTTATTTTCACCTACTAAAACGATTCATTTGCCATTGCTCTATACTGGACAGTTTGCTTTATGGTTTGTGTATAAAAATATATTTGCGTCTACCATGTGAGATGTCTAAACATTTATTTATGTTTACTGAACCATGACCTTTCTCAATCGTGTTCCCTAAACTGATTTTTATTTACTCCAATTTCTTGTGTGTACTAATCTGTCATTTGTTTTGCCAGAACATGTTCTTTTTTTAATAGTGTCTAATATAGTGTTTATGTATTGTCTCCGGTAAAATGTAATCTTTGCCATTTGTGTTTGCTAAATCCTTTTCTTTGTCAATACTATTTACTCTAGTGTTTTTCGTCTATTGTTTCTCTAATACGCCACCATTTTCTTTTGTATTAGCGCAAACGAACCCTTGTCAGCACTATTTTCTATTGTGTTTCCTGTTTCTTTCGAGTCTACTAAACCATGTCTTTGTTCATTCTTGTTGCCTAAACCGATCCGTTTGTCACTACCATCTAATACAGTGTTTCATTTGCCTTTTCTATACTAAACCGTGACGTTTATCTTATATATATATATATATATATATAACCTAGGAAATGTTACTGAATAGAATAATTAAACAAAGTTTGGTAATTCACGCTAATACTTAGGACAACAACAGCACATGTAAGATTCGCCAGCGGCGCATAGAACTGCCAAAAGTGAGTCAAGAGAATTCCACAATGAATCTCCAACTGCAGAATATCCACCAACCGTCGCACTCGGTCAGATGTGACATAAGGCCTAATTTAATATGAAGTATCCGAGCCCGTATGTTTGGCCAAAAATGCCACGTAGACCCCGTATAAAATAGGTTTCAGTAGCTGTTTCCCTAAACGAGACTCTGCCCTTCGACATAACCTCGTCTGGTGATCCTCTCTCGCAGCTGGAGAGTTTGACCAGCACAGCTGGAGACGAATCTCCCTTACAGACCAACATACAGTATTTACGACTGTATTTATGTGAATGGTGACATGCCCATTAACGTCCGTAGGTATGCTACTAGAATATCTAAACTGATTAATTTGTCAATATTGTGTACTGTCTTGTGCCGAATATACCGTGGTCTTTGTCATTTGTGTTACCTAAACCGCTTCTTATTTCAATACTATTTACTACATGTTACATTTGTCTACTAAACTGTCCTTTATCGTTTGCGTTGTCTGAACGGATCATTTGTCAATTTATACTAGTATTTCTCGTATGCTTTGTGTCTGCTAAACATTGAGCTTTGCTATTTATGATGCTTGAATCGATTCCTTTGTCATTACACGCTAAAATATTCTTACTGACATTTGTTTCTGACAAACAAAATGGTTTGTCATTTTTCTTCTACTAAACTGCTTCATCTATCATGGCTGTCTTCCAAGCTGTTTCGTTTGTCATTTGCGTCTACAAAACTGAATCTTATTTTATTTCTGATTACTAAACTGTTTCCTTTGTCATATGTATCAAGTAAATTAACGCTCCTCAGAATTTTTTTTTATCTTCGAAAGCTTTTCTCTTACTTTCTTTTCTCAATCTTTTGTCGTTATTGTCTACTAAAATCTGTTCTTTCCTATTTCAAGTATACAGTTTCTTTTGTAATTCCAGTTACATAAACTCTTTTATCTGTCATTGTGTTCCTTAAAACCTTTCTATGACATTTTGTTTTGTAAACTGATTCCGTTATCCTTTCTGTCTAATCAAAGCATTTCTTTGTTTTGTTGGCGCAACTGTTTCTTTTTAATGAATTCTTCTGCTACACAGTTTGTGTGTTTCTGTCTACTTAACCATTTCATCTGACATTTAATCTACTAAACCGTTTCATTTGTAATGCCTTTCAACTAAACATGATCCTCCTAGCTTCCATGTTTTCTAATTCATTTCGACATTACTAAACTGATTCCTTTATATTTTCTCTATACTTACCGTTTTCTTTAACGTTTCTGTTTGCGAAGCAGTTCCTGTGAACTTTGGGTCTCTGAAGCATTTGTCTTCTGACTCATTCATCGTTTCTTTTGTCATTTTTTTATATTAAACACATTCTATTTTCATTTTGGCTACTAAATTTAACCTTTGCCTGTGTTGTATATGAGATTTCCTTTGACATTCGTAACGAATACCTTTTATTTATACATTTCCTTTGTCATTTGTGTCGACCACGCGGTTTCCTTTCTGATTTTACGCTACTCAACCGATTCTATGTTATCTCTTTATACTGGAATGTTCCATTGTTATTTTTTTGCCTTTTAAACCATTTCCTTTCTACTAATCCTGTTCCCTTATAATTTCTGTCAACTTAACGTTTTATTTCTCTCTATTTTTTTAACTCTTTCTTTTCTCATCAATTTTCTGTGTTAATTTTGTCTCCTGAATCGATTCCTTTGTTATTCCCGAATACTGGAATGTTTTGTTTCTTATTTTAAACCGTTTTCTTGTTCATTTATGTTATATAAACAGTTTCCCTTATTATTTTTTGTACTCGGTCGATCTCTTTCTTTTCTGTCAACAGTGTCGTCTCCCTTTTCATTTCGTTCTTCTAAATCGT
Source organism: Acanthosepion pharaonis (assembly GCA_903632075.3). Taxonomy (NCBI): domain Eukaryota; kingdom Metazoa; phylum Mollusca; class Cephalopoda; order Sepiida; family Sepiidae; genus Acanthosepion; species Acanthosepion pharaonis. The sequence goes on from CAHIKZ030005506.1 coordinate 435,939, forward strand.
CTTCTGTGTCACGTGTGTCTGCCCAATCAATCCCTTTGTCTTTTGGTCTTCTGAAGCGCTTCTCTTTTGTAATTTCCTTTAGAAAACGCTTTATTTGACGTTTCTGTGTCATTCGTGATGACTAAATTGTTTCCGATGCCATGTTTACTTCTTCCCTTTATCTTGTCTATCTACTAAATGTTTTCTTTTGTAAATTATGTCTAATAATTTCGTTTTCATTTAGTCTTCTACATTTTCATCTTTTTCGTGTGACCCCGACACACTTTTTTCTGTCAGTATTAAATCTTTTATTTTAGTGTCTCCTAAATTATAAGATTTCTCATTTGTGTCTGCTGTAAAGATTCCTTTAACATACACCGCTGCATTTGTCATTCATGACTACTAAGTCCGTTTCCTTTGTTATTTATGACACTTAGACGCTTTTTATTGTTCCTCTCCAGCTACAGCACCATTTTATTTGTCATTTTTTACTATTATGTGTTCTTCATTTGTACTTCTTACTACCACCTTTCTTTTGCCGTCTGTGCCTGTTAGAAAGCATCTTACGTGTTCTTATTGTATCCATTGTTCTTGTCATTAATTATCATCGATTTTACGCGTATTTTTGTTTATAGTTTATCCTTAGACGATTATCATTTTTTTTTTTTCACAAACCGTCTTTGTTTCACGTGTCTTATTCTTGTGTTTTCTATTGTTTTTGTTTCATGTTCTTTTCAAGGAACGCGCGGTGTTTTAATTTATACAAATATATTTTTAATATCGGACTATTATCTGACATTGTCATTTTTTTGTCATCTTTTTATTAAACTGCCACATAAGACATTTATAAACTTAAATAGGCTTTTTATCCCTTATCGATGGGGAAACCTAACTAGAAAAAGATATCATTTCAGCGGGGCTGAGAAATGGCAACCACTTTAAACAAATTTCATTTGTTTTATGTTTTTTTTAATTGAAAATATTGTAGTTATTTTTTTCAAATCTCAGTCGGGTGACATTTAAATAAGCAGGAACACCTTGCTCATTGTTCTTCTGGTCCCTTTAATCATCGTGTAATAACTGTCTTAATGATAACAGTGAATAAATTTTCAATATCACCAAAAAGTATTTCCCTATTTATATATGCACTGAGTCAGAACAAATTATCTTATCGTTTTAATGTGAATTTCAAAGACAATATTTATGTAGATCCATCCACTCATATAGGTGTCATATTGTTCTAACGTTTGCTATTTTTGAAACAGTATCATGCTTCTATCCTCTCAATACATGTCATAATTCTGGAAATAAACTGACTAAAGAATGTTTTATAGAGCTGCAGAGATGTCCTTCTTATTAAAAGAATTCTCTAGGAATCAATATAATAGATAATAAGAAGGTCCCTGTCCAGGTGACTACAGTGTGTGAAGTATTGTACCTCAGCTAACCTTTACAAAAATTCTACGTTTTCAAAGACGCGTGTGAATTTGTATTCTCTTAATACATGACAAAGCTTCCGATTGACGCTTAATTCAACGTCTAATCTTGGGCAAGTTACCGATAATACACAATAACATTCAATCTCAATCCCTACACCTTCACATTCTCCGAAGGCAGCCCAGAATTTTGACTTCCTCTGGACATGTTGTGCTCTGTATATTTGTAAACAGTGCACCTTCCATCACCTGTTATCTGACTTTTCATAAATGCGTTATTTCTGTTGTCTTTGAACTGCAGTGAATCACCGATGACAATGATATCTATTAATGTTTCGGTTAAATTGTGAGGTACTTTGGTCCTTTAGTGATGTAGGCAGTATCTCTGAGATGTCACATGTTGAGGGTTCAGGATTATTTCAAATCAGTTTTTTTTTATTTGGTCATGATCAAAGACTGTCGGTCGGCTAGAACTTTCTTACATGTAATATGAAAATTTTCACTTGTGAAACTGACTAACAAATTAGCAACAGTTCACTTAGCTATGTTTCCAACTCCACAAATAACACGTATTTGAGGCTGTTTGTACTAAGTTTCTATTTATGGATAGCAAAGAATTTACTTACGAAAAGGATTCACACATTCCAAAATATTCATTTTGAACAGAAACATATTTGGAATTTTCAGTATATAGAAGAATTTCAAAGAAAGGCGCGTTTTAATGTCACTTTTCAGATTATGTATATAGGTCATAAATTTTGATCAGATGTGAACGGTACCTATTGCAAAACGCTACCAAAATTTCTTTAACACACAATCTTCTGAAGGTAGACACATTTTGATTTTGGCTATGATAAAAAACTGATAATAGAAATTGTTTGTAATTCTCCTATATAAGGCTAAATTATTTTAATATTATCATTTATGCTAGTGACTTGTGATTGGATCGAAATTGTAATTTCAAAGTAGATTATTGCAATATGTTTTATTTTTATTCTCGAGAATGCATCATGGTTAGAGTTTTAATGTTTCTACAAATATTTACAGGAGACGTCCACATTTACATCATTTTACGTAGTACAATTAATGTTGGGGATATATAAAAACGATGTGAAAAAATGATGTAAAGATGTTTATCTCGTCTACATTCTAAGATATGCTGAAAAACACCGCATTATATTTTTGACATGTCACAAATTAATGGGTGCTTATTTCTTTGACACACATACACACACACATATGTGTGCGTGAGTGTGTTGAGCTATTGTCAGCTATTTTCGTTCATGCAACTGTTTCATGCAAATAATTGTCCCCAAAATTGCCGCTACCTCGTCTCTTTTATAGCTTTTTCCATTTAGGAGATCGTCGATTATTTTATATCATTTGTATTTTGTTTTACGCATATTTTGCTGCATTAATAATTTCGATTTGTATTTTTCTCTTGCTTATATTTGTGGTCATAGCGCATTTCGATTTTTTTAAATTTCTCCTTTTTTTATAGATTTTTTTTTTTTTTGCATATAATGTCTATTTTACGTGTCCATTGCCCACATTGGTTTCATCCAGTTGGGTGTTAACACAATATTACTTAATATACTGGCTATTGTCTCTGTGTTTATGCCTATTGGCAAATCTTTTATGCATATTTCGCTTTTTCTTTGTCAAACTCCCTATCCAGCGTTGTTCATCTTCTTTTGCTTCTGTGTCTGTTGTTTTTGCTGCTTGTCTAACATTACTGGCTGTTTTTTTTTCTTTACTGTATATTTGTTATTGTTTTTTCCTGTAATTCTTTGTGCAATTAATCTATAGTTTTATTTTATATTTCTTTACGTATCTGTTATTTTCTTAGTAACAAATTTCTGTGACACTTTTATTGCTACTATTATAATTTTCTACATTTTACACACATTATTTTATAGACTCGCTTTTCATCTTCTATGCAATTTGTAATTCATTCGAATAGAAAATAAATAAACAAAAACACGGAAGATAAAAATGCACGCGTTTTATCCCTGGATTTATTGAAATCGATACAGCGTGATTATCCAAGTTAACTAATAGATCTGCAATGACTTATTATTAGCTGAAATAATCCTAACAACTCTAGATAGTCAGTCGACACTGTAATGATGACAGACTCAAAAATTAAATTGCAACCACTATCCAGAAAAGGGAGTACAGGTTAGACGAATATATGGACGTCAACAAGAGAAAACGCAAGGTGGCAACTACATATTGAAGACTTCAGACGTAATTAGTTACATAAATTAAACTACCTGCGTAGAACCCGGACAATTTGGCACAGAAATCCGAAGGAGTTTTAGAATAGTAAAAGGTCACTTCCAAAATATAAAAGTTATTAAAAAGCGAGAAATATGTATTAGAAACCAAATGTGAATTACTAGTCATATATATTCTTAAATATGGCGGTGAATGTTGAGAAATTTCCTCACATATGAAGACTAGAAACGTAAGATATACAAAGGGATATTGAGAATAAAAATGGAATGAATATATTGAAACGGGGATGTTTTAAAAAAACTACCAACTAAAATAACACTTATTCTTAAAACCAGAAAATAGTAGATGAAATAATCTAGACAAATTAGGAAAAAGGATGGCTTGGAGAATCTAGCATTCACATGACACATTGGATGATGGAAAACCAGGAGAAACGGTGAGTAAGATACTTTACGTTTTGTCGGAATGGACGGAAGAGCAGGACAATGTTGGGTAATAAAGTGCTAAATATTACTTAGAGCGACAAGAAACAGGATATTGCGATGATCCATGATCTCCCAAATCCTGAAGGAATATGACGCATAAAAATGTCAGCTTTTATGTGTGGGTGGATAATAAAATTGCATCAATGCACTCGCTTGTGGCTATTTTGAAAATAAAAATAAAGATTTCAGTCATATTATTCAGAATAACACTGATATTATTTCACCATTGTTGGCTCGACTGTGGCAATGAGATTCAATGTGATGAGTGACACCTTTTCAAGCAGATATCATGTCGAGCAGAGGTTTACATACTCTTTTTTGTTCAAAAAAGTCGTTTGACTTTTGTTGGATTCTAGGCCTTTCCAATTCTCGATTATTATTTCATCAAATTAATGCGCATACTTACAATGGTAGGTCTCTGGCTCTTCATTGTATTCATTATAATAATCAAAATTTGTTTAATGATGACGTGTGATACTTTGGTCGCTCTGCAGTTAGGTATCTGACCAGCTCCTTCTACATGTGTAGGTTATGTTCCAATGTCCGTTTCTTAATGAATGATCTTCCAGTTTATTCAATGGTGCTGTCCGATCATAATTTCACTTCCATTTTTGGCCTAAGGTGGTACTTTGTATGATGGCATTAGACAGATTGTTCTGTCTTATGACGTGTCCATACTATTTCATCTTCGTATTCTTGACGTGGATTATATTGATCACTGTTGATCAATGAGTTTAACTGTGAGCAACAAATGAATAGGCCTATATAACTCGACCAGGATCTGAACAATCTGGCATTAGAAAATCTCGTCCAAACTGACTCATTGTAACAGCAGACGTTTCCGACATCACTGCGTCTATATAATAGATCAGTTCCAAACGTGGAGAACCCAGTTCTGTTAAATAAGCTGTAGATCTTTTTGTGCCGTTTCCCTTCATGACGTGGTGATCATGGCCCTCCATATTTTCCTGATTCTTGTTTCTTTTTATTATCTCTCCCAAACTCTGTTCAAACATACATTTACTCAAGCTCATCAAGTATTTTACGTGTTGCTTTGCTCGTTCACCCATTCTGTCCTGTGAGTATTAGATTTTCCAAGCAATCCTTCCTCATTATGTTTCCCAGAAATTGTAACTCCGTCTTCCTGATGTTATGTATAAGATTTTTTTTTGTTTTGATTTTCTCTAAAAACTTGTCGTTCATGTTCGGTTCATATTTTCGTCAGCATCTTTCTGTAGAACCACACTTCTGTTGCTTCAAGTCTCTTCTTCATCTTTGAGGAGATTGTCCAGCATTTACTGCCATACCAGGGAAGAGATATCCCGTAACATTTCAGTACTCTTTTCTTCATTTTTGTGTCTCATAATATCCTGCTTCGGTTTTGCAATGCATTTTTGGCAATCCCTTTCAGATTTCAGTGTCGCACATTCCGTCCCCTTTTAGAACACTTCCCAAAAGAAGAAAAAAATATCAAGGTCTTAGATGCGAAAGGGGGTGCAATAAATGAAGCCGGTTTTTGACATTGGATCGGCAATTGTAATTTCCGAACCTCTCACAGTTGCATTAAACACACATTTCTATATAGATTACTGACATGGGACCCTCGGCATGGTGTAACGGTTAGCAAGCTTGTCTTGCTAGATCAGTTACGACTGAAAAATGAGTTCGATCCTCACTAGATGCCCCATACTTTCGGCCTTGTGCCACATCTAAGCTACGCTTAGAAAGTCAATATAGATTACTGACTTTGAATGTATATCGTACAGACGTTTCTTTTACTTGTCAAATCTTTCCGTTTACTCTCCAAAATGTTTTGATTATTGGCTTCTGATCCTTTGTTTACTATGTGACTTTCGTTTCTGAGCGTTGTTTACTCCATAAGCTTTTCAGCCATCTTTGTTTGTCTTATTTAATCTATTGTTTACTACCCAACATTGTTTCCAGCTCTACATTTGTACTGTATTCTGTTTATTTTGTATAATGTTAACCTAATCGCCTCACTTCTCTTATTTTTTTTCTTCTGTATACCTTTCATTACATTTTCACCGTTTTCTTAATCTTTGTTCTTATATATTTTCCTTTCAGTTTATCAGCTTTTGTTTTATTTTCATTCTGTACCTTTCCACACCAGTGATCCTTATTCATTATTATTCGTTCTTTACATTCCTCATCCATTAATCTTTCCCTCTTATCTACGTTTCTTTGCTAGCGATACTATTTTATGTCTGACTCACATTTACGTTCCAGTTGCTTTGTAGTTTCCTGTTCTTTCTCTTTTTTTTTTAGTCTATTCTCTGTTATTTTATATCCTGTTCTGTTTTTCCATAAGGTGTAACTATTATTTTGATCTATTCCTCGTGTCCAATGTCTGTATGTTATTCTGATTTTTACAATTATATTTACTCTCTACTTAAAATATCTCCTCTGACGTAATTACATTAGATTATCCATTCTATTTTCTTTTTTCCATTTTCTTTTAATAACATGGTTTCGTACATGTTGCACATGTAATACACAGTTCATTCTTACATTACTATTGTCGACGTATGTCTATATCATTCTGAAGCACCGGTTCTCGTACGATCACCGAAGTTAAGCAACATTCAGCCTGGTCAATACCTTGAAGAGCATGCTTAGGTACACCAGGTGCTGTTAGCTTGGATATGCTGCTGGTGTAATGGATTGTAGTTTCTAATGGAAAATCAGAGAGCCGCCTTCCAATTTCTGTCAGTTTCGTTATATTCACGTATGCGTAAATACCATTGGGAAAGGTAATAATCCACCTTTGCTTCCCCCAGCTATGGATACGTTAAAAGAACTTCTATATAGTAAATCACTATCTAGTAAATAAGGTTTACACTCAGAAAATATTTTCTGATTTTAAATAACATACCAACGTCTGATGAGCCGTAAAATAGAATAAATCAATCCATTGCTATTTTCATCTTCATACCTTTCATAATCTGTTCAATATTGGGTTATATTACTATTTTATGAACGACACTCATATTACTTGTTGAATAATTTTAACTTGTGAATTAGTTTTCTTTTTCCTATTTGTTTTCAATTCTTGGAAATTTCCCTTCGTTTTCAATTCTAAATATTCCATGGCTATGATGGGTAGATAAGTAATTTACTGTTTTCTTCTGTCTCCTTTTCTTTCAAAATGTCCCTTGTGTGTCAGATTTTCTAAACCTTTAATCATTATGTATCCCAGAAGTTTTCCGCTATCATTTTTTCTTTATATTTACAAGTCAGGTATTTTTTTTTTCCTTTTTCCACAAGATATCTTAATTGATTGCATGGTTCACCAATGGCATTCTCAATATTTTTCAGTGGTTCAAACTAATATTACTTTTCCTTATTCTTCAGTGTTTACACTTTAATTTTTTTCCTATGGTTTTCTTCTATGGTTAGACTTATTTTGAAAAAACATTTATTTAGAAGTAAATGAATGATTATATACAATTATGAAAATAAATCGTCCAAGACACACCGAAGAGTTAAACTAGTAAATTTACATAGTATTAGCGATCAATGCCTGAAACATTGTGGAATCATCTCAGTTTCGTTACTACTTTGCTTTCTCTGTAAGTTATTTTTGAAAGCTATTTGAATTCACAAGAAATTCTGATTGAGCTTTATTTTTGAATTGACGCGTATTTTACAGACAAATCTGTTTAATTTTAAATTATTAAATTAATTATTGACATATACTGTTAACCAGTAATACATTTACTCCTAAATTCAAATGATTTCATCTACCAAATAATCAATCGATAAATCTCAATAATCAAATAAAGAATACACATTACGAATTTCATGGTGGAACTATCGCTGAAAAAGCTAATTAAATATAGATGAACTAATCGCTAGTCAAAATTAACAAAAGAAAGAATTCTGGATCTAGGAAATTCAATAGGAACATTTATCCTTATGCTATTGTTATATGTGCTGACCATGATTTTGTGATCTCAACGAACACAAGCTGTAAATCGTCTAATGTCAATGAATACTCATTGTCACTTTCGTAATGTTCAATGTAGTAGAGACTTTGTAATCCCAGATACAACTATAGTAACGCCGTTGAACAATACTGGTGTCAGACGCCTTGGAATAACATTCTCACTAATAGTACTTGCTCGATAGTACTCGCTCGAAAAGTAACCACAGAATAGTGATCTGAATAGAGAAATAGTTTAGTAAATAGCGCTCCGGATATTTATAGACGATAGACTAGAAATGCGATCAACTGGACGTCACGCCAAATCCTACTTATGCGTTTCCTCTATGGTCACGTGGTCTACAGAATACAATAATGGGATCACCAGCGTTTGCTCACTGGTGATCTATGTTCAAACTCAAGTGTCGGCAGCGACACTTTATTCCGATATAAAACGGTTTTAAAAAATACTTATTCACCTAAAAATAAAATTTTAAAAAAGGAAAGAGAATTTGGTGGAATAGCCGAAAGCTCTCGAATATATAGAACAGTCGGAATGCATTTACTCACTATGCCCAGAAAATAAAATAACATAAAAGTAACTGAATAAAAAGCTTTGTCGCAGTACCTCATCAGTCGTCATTAATGACCACCCTCATATATATATATATATATATATATATATATATATATATATATATGAAATAATTAGATAATTTCAAACGTATACGCGCGTGCAGGCGTGCATAAGCAAATAATTACCAACATTTTTAGGGGTAGATATAATAGTGCTCGACGTGGTTAGACCGAGCTAATAAATATATATCAATAAATACACATATAATTACGTTTGGTGGTTGACTTAAGATTCGTTGGTTAACCAATGAAACTTCAGTCACACATCAAAAATATATATATATATATATTATTTTATATATATATATATATATATATATATATATATACACATACACACACACAGAGAGGGACAATAAAGTCACTATAGTGTTACTCATAATAAAAAAGCAAATCACTGATCAAGTGGCTTGCAGTTCGAACAGTATCGGTAATTAATTTACTATTGTTTACTATAGCATTTTATTGTTATTAATCAAAACTATTTTACTAACAAATGTCTGGGCTGCTGACTAATTGCTTCTCATAATTGTTACTGTAAGTAATTTTATAGTGATGTTATTGCCACTAATATATATATATATATATATATATATATATATATAATGAATAATGAAGCGGGCCAGAAACTCGCTACCTAGTTTTGACCTAAATGGATCTTCAGTGCACACTGAAGATCCATTTAGGGAAAAAACCTAGGTAGGTATTTTCTGGCTCGCTAGGATTTTTAATACTCTGCTCTACTTCGTGTATTTAATGTTTTCGTTTTTTTTTGTTTTGTTTCGTTTTTTTTTTCTTTCTTTCTTATTTTACTCGATTGTTTTTTTTTTTTTTTTTTTGATAAGGAATTACGGCGTTAGATTTTTTTTTTTCACCCTACTCGGATGTTTTTAGTTTTTTCTTTTTTTTTCCAGATTTTTTTCCCCAGATACCAGATTGTTTAAATATATTTTTATTATTGTATTACCCGGTTTTGTTTATACCAATCGAGTATAGGTATCAAGATAAACATATATACACATATACCTTTTGTAGGCTATCTCGTCAAGTTAGGACTTCGAGTTTTGATGTAGCTCAATTCAAATTTCTAATTGGCTTAATAGGATCTTATAATTTATGTGCCGTTAAAATTAACAAATTGAATGAAAATCATTCTTCGAAAATTAATAATGGCGATTTCTTAAAACAATTTCGCGTTCAATGAGACATTGCTCCTCCTGATCTTTTATATATCATTCTACTCTTCTTGTTATATTTATTACACTTCCTTGTATCTATTATCATATCTGTCTGATAATCTATTCGTATTTATTTTTACTTTCCTATTCATATCGAACTTTCTTTGACTAATATTTGTTTACTCTAAAGTTCACTGCGTGTAGTTTTTAGTTGTATTTTTGTTCCCTTGTGTTTCTTCTTTAGACTGTGTCCAGCCTTTATTTTTATTCACTTTTATGTTTGTTTTAATTGTCGACGAATTGTACCACGATGTGTGCTGTCTTTTTGTGTTTTATATTTTTCTATTTTAATTGAATTCTCTTTCCATCGTTTTTGCTCCGTGTCTATTCATTTTAGCTTCCCAATTGTTTGGCTGCCATAGTTTCGTCATCATATTTCACTGTCTTTGTTTCTTGGCAACATTTATTGCCTTTTCTCTACATTTCTCATAATGACTTTTATCCATATATTTTATTTCTTTCATTGTCTATCTCGTTTTATTGTCCACTGTTGTAGCTTTCTTAATTTATCATCATTTGCATAGTTTTATTTCTTATTATTTTCATAGACGTGTATTATTAATTGTTTTCATCATCGGTCGTTTGTGCTTACTTATCAAATTATCAATTAGAGGATGATTTTGGTGGGGTCTGCTAAAACAAATAGCAATAATTCATTAGAAAGCAGTGATTTTGTGAAGGCTTGAACCATCACCCTTCTACTCTTTTGTTTGCTAAATCGTGAACTAACATTCATTAGAGCTGATCATTTTTACTGCTTCTTCTTCTAAATATTCGCTCAATTTGTTCTCCGGTGTATTTTAAGTAGTTAGTACCAGAAATAGTAGCTAAAATTATACCCGGAGTTTTCTGAGTTTCTGGGGGTAAATTATTTTCAGAAATTAACATGTGTCCATTTTCACTTTTGACTAATTCTTTTAGAATTGTTAAATTTTTGCATGAAGTTGAAATTAACAGCTAAAACAGAAATCGAAAATCAGTTTTCATTAAAACCATAAATGTATTTCATAAAGTGAGCGAAAAATATAAATTCATATAAAATATTTTTCGTCAAAATGAAAAGACCTTAAAAACTTATTTTTATTGCTTATTTTCGTCATCATTTTTCTCATTTTCTATTGCATCTATCGTTCACGGTTTTATTCATTCTGCGATTTTAATATCTGGTTGGAAGTAAATATCTCGCGATTTCTAACTAGTCATTGTTTTTATTTTATTTTATTTTTTTAGAAATCGCGAGAAATTTCTTTTCATTCCAACCTAATGTATTTCACCTTCATTGATTTCTCAGTCACTGATATATATACATATATATATATATATATATATATATATATATATATATATATATATATATATATTCTGCTATTTATTCTAATACATCCTATTCTGACGGCAATATTTCCTCTCTTCTTTTTTTTAAGTATTCCTACTTTGTACTCGTTATCTATTTTGGAGTTTGCCATTGTTTGCATGTCAACCATTTTAGTTATCCTACCTTATAGCCTGTAACTCGTATGGCAATTAATGTCCAGTGTTGGTGTTTATGCAAATCTCCTCATACTTTATTTGTCTTTTGCATGTGTTGCCTACGTTTTTTCCATGTTTCTTTTTGTAGACTCGCATATTGTTTGCATCTATCATATATTGTTAATCTTTACAGGCATTTGTGTGTAGAGATTTATGTCTACTAAGCACGTCGTATTGTGTGTCCGTCCTATCTTGTTAATATATAATTAGACTGGCGAGTTTAGTAGCTGTTTTTCTATTTTTTCTCTCTATTACCTTCTATGATATTTTACTAAAGTTTTTTTTTTTTTTTTTTTGCGTATTGTATATCATTGTCTCCATTCAACATTATCACATTAAATGTTGTTACAGGATCCGTCATTAGAAATTTAAGCATAAAATTCAATACCAGAAATTCCCGTCATCCGCAGTTAATGGATTAATAATTACTTATTGTTATTTCTGTGCCAATTTGTTATATATAAAATCGATACTCAAATATTTCTGAGGCTTAATGTGGCTGCTCACTTAGTTATACAACAGTTTCACATTCTTCAGGTAGTACTATTGGCAAGATACTAAATCCCATGTTTAAGTGACCTTTATGTCGAAAATATTGTTGCTTTTCAGCGTCTTATAAATATATATATATATTAATTCCTAAGGCCTTTAATGTGTTTAATACTTAATCTGATACTTTTACTTAAAAGTTATATATTAGAGGTTAAAGGTGTCTGGAGAGCCACCCAGTTTTGAAAGAATGCGAAGCAGATCTACCGAGCTATAAAAATAATTCTCCAGAAAATGGGCCCTCCGGCTGCATTAGTATTTGCACCGTCTGGGATCGAGCGTATTAAATGACACTTTATCAGTAGGGGGTTTCCTTTACGAAGAGGGAGTTAGGTGCGAACTCTTCTAGAGGCAAAATATTATTCCTTAAAAATCTTGAATGAACAGACCAGAAAATGTAATTCACAATGTTTATAAAATGTTATATATATATATATATATATATATATATATATATATATATATATATATATATATATATATATTCTGTATGTGTCAAGTTGTCAGAAAATAAATATAAAGGAAATCTGAGTTGTTAAGTTAATATTAAAGGTTATATAATAATATTTCTTGTCCTATACGATGTCTTCATTTGAATATGACTTTAGTACTGTGGGCAGAAATACTACTCATTTTATGTTTAGCATTGAGCACTATATAAAACGGTTTGTTTTCTCTCTCCATATTTTAATTTTGGCTGGAATATATATATATATATATATATATATATTTCCCGGTGAACAGTGTCTAACCAAACTTAAAATGTTCATGAGTTCTCACGCAATCATCAAGCGATCGGCAGTATTTATTTGATAAAATGGTAATTTTTACCCATCTCAGTAAGTTCAAGATGTTATATGGTTATTTGATGGGTAAACACCAAGAAAAACACACTGAAATAGAATTTCCAAGATGAAAATCCTTTAAATTCTCAATTATTTAGAAAATGTGTGGCATATATATATATATATATATATATATATATATATATATATATATATATATATATGGTTATTGGCTTGGATTGAGTAATTGTAGAGCCGAGTTCGAATTCCAGTCGAATCCATTACATTCACTTACGTACTAATACCCTTGAGAAATGTATGAATTCTCTTCTTCTCTCTCCAGCTATGGATAAATATCAGGACAGCCTGGTTATATAGCCTATGAAATTCTTTTGTGCGTATTCTTTATATGGTCTAGAGGAGAAGGACGACTCTGAATTCACAACCAGCGGAGGGTCGTTTGGCGCTTCAAAAAGTGTGGATGGTTCTGCACAAAATCTTCACCACTATAATCAAATCCCCTGTCCTGGTATCGCTGTGTCCGTTCCTGGAACTGATCTGCTTGACCCTCATACGTAGAAGAATCGACGGGTTAGTCGACTATATATATATATATATATATATATATATATATATATATATATATATATATATATATATATATATATTGAACAATAAAAAATTAATAAATATTAAAAAAATAAAATCATTAGACACACTGGGTTGTAGATTAATATTCTTTCGTTGTTTTTATTATTATTTCATTTAGATTCCTCGACTAGTTTCGGCCAAAATGGCCATCATCAGGAGAAGAAATATTTCCGCTTTCTGGTAGCAGTAAACTACAGAAATGAATGTCTTGATGGAGAAAATGAAATTTTGTCTCTAGTTTTTATGTGTTTTTTTTTTTATTTTTTTTATCTTTTTACCATGAATCTTTTAACATCCTTGTGTTGGTCAAACAGTCTCTTTTAAGTTGTTATTTAAGATAAGAGCTGGATGGATCTATGTTTCTCTGAATTCCCTTGGTCAGTTTGACAGTTTTATTGGTCCTGGAGAGGGGATGTTTCTCTGTTTAGTGTTTGTGTGTGTGTTATTTGCTTCTTAGGGAGTGAGTGAGTATGATATGTGTAAGCGTGTGTATTGCTGTGGGTGTGTGTTATCATTTGGCTCATTAGGGAGTGAGTGTGGGTGTGTGTATAAGTGTGAGACCTCAACACCTCTGTAAGCATGTCTGTCTTGTGTGGGTGAGAAATGTAGGTAGGTTTTGATTTGTTGATTTATATATTAGTACTATCTATATTGTTAAATTTACGGTTTAGCCCGGCTGGATATTGTGTTTTTAGACGTTGTATCCACTTATTTTCATGGGACTCTAAAATCTTTCTAATGCTATCTGCTCTGAACTTTTGTATACTCTCAATTATAGTGAATTTGGCATGGGTTTTGAAATCGTGTTTTTCCAGGCGGAAATGTTGTTCTACATTAATTCTGTAGTGAAAGGGACATTCAGATTTTCCTACATATTGTTTCTGGCATAGTGTGCATTCTAGGAGGTAAATTATGTTATGACTTCTACAGTTAGAATCGTGGTAGATTTTGAAAGTAGATTTAGTGACTGAGCTAGTGAATGAATTCGTGTTTTTAATATGGTTGCAACATAAACTTCTTTTATTGTTACATGATTGGGAAAATCCTGTTGTATTTGTTCTTAGTCTATTACGGATTACCTTGTCCCCTGAAATATGGTTACTACCTATGGTTTAGGTTTTAGGTTCTATATATATATATATATATATATATATATATATATATATATATATAGAATGTGTTTTTGTGCGAATATATATATATATATATATAGAGAGAGAGAGAGAGAGATAGATAGATAGAATGTATTTTTGTGCGCGTTCACCATAATTTATTAAACATTAATAAAATATGTTTGTCATTTTGTTTCCATCCCTTGTCTATACCTATCGTATATTTTTAATCTTTAGTGCCCTTCGCGTATGTTTTTGCGTTACCCTTTTAATTTTGCTTCTATCGTACATAGTCTTTACATATCTTAGGACTTTGAGATTGGATTCAGAACTTCAAATAAACTTGGAAAGTTATGGAGGCGTACATTTTCGACCAAACTTGTAGTTAATAGTATTATTGACTGTGCTCTTTAAACATTGTTTCAACCAATCAAAGAAAAGGAAAATTCTGAATTAAAAACTGGTTTTGTACCGGGACTATCAGCTATGAATCTAAATGCCTAATTACTACAAAGAACAGAATAATACTGGGTAACATGATAATTACGTGGCATAATACATCTCAGTCGGGGTTTGCATTACCTACTTGCATACATTAAATGATTATTTTTAATTCGGCATTATTTATTTTTACTTAAATGTTATATTTTAGTGGATATCCATGTATAAGTAGACGCCCTGTTTTTCTTTTTTTCTTTTTTTTTTAACAGTGTAAATTTCATTTACCGGTCTGCACATTCAGAAATCTTAAAAAAGTACGGAAAAGGCATGAATCAATCTTTTTCCCCAGTAATGGGTTAAATAATCGGAAGTTATCTTTTAATGGATATTCATGCTTAAGTAGATGCTCCGTTTTTTCTTTTCTTTTTCTTTTGATCAATGTAGATTCCATTTACGAGCCTGTCAATTCAGGAATGTTAATAATGAAAAATGTGCCGTCGGAAAAGGTTTGAAGTTGCAGCTTCAAACCATTTTTGGTGTCCGATAAAAAGGTAACATATTGTAATTTATATGTTATATATATGTACTGTGTTTGTCAATTACACATTGTTTATGTCTGCTGTAATTTTGACATTCATCCGAAATAATCATTAAATAAAGATCTTTTCCTTTTCCCAAATGCGTCATTGTTTTTCTTGGTTGATGAACATTAGAATAGAAAGTGATGAATTTAATACTGAAGAAAATATAATTCAAACGAGAACACAATCTTGAAGGAATAACAGACTTGCAAATCTTAGACCACATAGCCATTAAAGATATATTATGTAGGTTGACTGTTGCTTCCTTTAATTTTTATTCGCTCTTTATTCTAGGCAGTGTAAATCACTCGTGCTTTTTACGTTCTCTGTCGTAGAAGTTTATTGTTTATCTCTGTCAAAAGTCCCTATTTTTATATAATATTATTGTATATACTCTCAGTTACCAATGTTAATCGTTTGTTTTTCTTTGACCTTTATTTGCATTAGTATCTATCAATGTAAGCCAAACCCCTTCATTCAATTTGTTAAAAGCTTCCTTTCAGTAATTTCATCGCATTTATTATTAAATATTATCTTAAAAATTCTTTGTACATCCTTATTACATTTCTCGTCATAACTAACGTTCATTATCTAATATTTCCATTAGCTTTTGTTTTTATCTTCCAACTTTTTTATCTTTTGTTTCCTCGTGATTCTTACGCGTGTATGTATCTATCTTTCACTATGTGTGTCTATAATATATTGTTATTCGTCATTGTGCCTGTATTTACGTTATGGTGTGTCCATCAGGCTACATTTTCTGAGCTTCTTTTCCTTTTTTGTATACTATGTGCGTCCATTATAAATGGTTAATCTTCAGTGACATGTGCATTGACGACTATTCTCCGTGTCCAAAATCTACTTAAATCAATAATGACAATTGTGGGTGTACTTGTATTAACGTCTATTTTTTGCATCCAACCCAACTTTGTACTGCTCTTCGTGTAGTGTTCAATTTAGCATTGGTGATTATTTTCCGTTCTCATCAATGTGTACTTATGCTATATACAGGAAGTGTCTGTGGTGTACAATGTATAGCAGTAACGAATCAGAAATCAGAACCGAGATCAAATTCTAGTCGAGTTCATTGGGTTTAATCACGCTCAAATAACCTTAGATAAAGTATGACACAATCCCTGGTTGCCCAACTATGAGTTCGTACTGAGGAGTTTATCTGAAAATAATTATGTCAAAAGAAATTGTTACTGAAGTATTCAATCACGAAAATCATTCTTTAGAATCCCCAAAATATTTCTACTTCAGATAAGCAATAAATTGTTGATAGCCCGTAAAAAAAAACAAATATATGAAAAATGCATATCTATATAATGTGTCAAACTTACATAATTGTCTTATTAAGACGGTTTCATCATATTTACGTATTATTAGTTATCTAGACTTTATGAATGAAAGCGTACTAATAGATTGTCGACAAGCGCTCATCTTTTTACATTTAAAATGCCTAGATGGAAACATAAATTCTATGCTATCAGTGTCTCCTTTCGTGCTTCTCTCTTGTGGAACTCCCTTTTTGATTCTTGCTAACGAATCAACAAAAAAAAAAGTAAATGCTGTCTCAATTGTTATCTTCCGTTTTAATTACGGTTCTTTATCGTCCTTAATGATTTTTTTATAAAATTCCCTCGCACTCAGTAGCCCTGTGCATCTTGACTTTCAGGCTGTTTCATGCAAGTTACAATCGTCAGGCGGCCTGACGATTGCGTCCTGCATGAAACAGCCTGTCGCCTGAGTGTTGACTTCAATGTTCACTTTTATATTTATATTTACATGCGCTCTATCTCTGATATTGAGCATTTTATCACATAAATATAGAAAACCTCAAAACAATATTTTTTTTTACACACACATATATATATATATATATATATATATATATATATATATATATATATATTGCGCCTTTTAAAAAATGTAGTAAAGTCAGTTTGTGTCGTACATTTTTCTGTTTTGGGGTTTGGTTTCTAGTCATATTTATTGTATATATTGATTTCAGACTGTTAGCACATTGTTATTGACTTTTAAAAAATTTTTCTATATTTAACTTTATAGTGTGTCCATCATATATTGCTAATCTTTTACCATACTTTGCTTTTATTTGCATTTACACATATTTCTTTCCATTTTACGTTCTTAATACTTAATGGCATTTGCTTACATTTGTAGAGGTACATCTGTTTTGTTCGTGTATCATAAATTGTTAATATTTTCTTACCTTCGTACTTCTGTTCATCTACGTGATGTCTGTCCATTATATACTAAAACCTATAATTATCTGTGAAATTATATTAATGTTTATTTGAGTATGTTCAGCGCACTTTATTAATTTTTAATGAGGTGACCTGCTCCTATTTACCTATAGTGTATGTTTCCCTTATACACTGGTAAATTTTTGTCTCGGTTGTTTCAATGTGCGAGTGATTATTTTCAATGTCTGTTAAGTCTGTGGCTTATCTTAATAGTAATTATTAACCTTCCATCGCTTTAATCATCGCCATATTTTTTATTTCCCACGAGGTCATTATCTTATGTTTTATCTGCCTCATAAAGACAAATATACTTTCGAATGAATAGCGATAATTTAAGTATGAATAAAATATATTAAAATACAGAACGTTATTTTCTTCATAATTATTTCATTGCAAGAAAGGCGATGAATCCACTAAGACTCAAGTTGTTATTAAGACTGAAATAAACTGTGAAAAACTGAGTAGAGAGAGAGGCCAATAAATGATTTATGTTCAAAGGAGACAGAAGATGAGAAATTTTGTTGCATTTAAATTTTTGAACATCATACTTGATAGAAAGAATTACAATCCAAAAGAGAATTACACAAGTGATAAGTTCGAGAGAAGAAGTTATTCGTATAAAACTTGAGGTTTCATCCAGCAAATCACGAGTGAATGATGAGACTTAACTGCCAATCTAGTACTATACTTACATTAAAAGTAAAAAAAAAAAAATCATTAAAAAATCACCATGATAGTATTTATTAAAAGACACATGGAAGCTACGTTAATGGCGGTTGAAAAGCTATTGGAACGAGATGTCAGAATAGATAACAATGCAGATTCTTATTTGGATTTTGTCAAAAATCTCTACATAAATAGCAGAATAATCATACCAGATTTGGCAACAATATTCTATGCCCGGTGTAATGGTAAACTCATAAATCTGTAAGACACATTCTGGCGTGAAGAATTGTCTAGGATGATACAGTGGACCAAATTTGCTAGCAACAGACTAAGTATCTGATTCGATATACACTTACCATATCGGTGAATGAAAAAAATATTGTAAATTGTACAACCGGAGATTGCTATATCACGTAGTAAATTATATATCATTTAGCCATTAAAGTTATTAAGGTAAATTATATTGATGGCTTATATTTGTTTTTCACGTTTGTGTTCCGTTCTGTATAATCTCCAATATTTGTGTGCCTCGTGTTGTTTTGTTTGTTTGTTTTTTTTTTTTTTTTTGTTGTTGTCTGTGTTTACAATTTGTGTTCAGCGTTCCCTGCCAGTATTATAATTCGTGGTTCATTTTATTGTTTTGCATTCTGTCGTTGTCTGCCATCGCATTTATGTTTATTGAGTTTGTTCAACATAGTTATTAATATTTAGTAAGAAGCCTACCAGAAAATATGCAACATATTAAAAATATGAAAATCACATTAGAAACAAAGAAAATACTTTTTAATTCAACATCATTTATTCAGTCAGCACATTTTGTACCGCTGTAGTTATCACTCCCATCTGTTGTTATTGTTCATGTAGATATTCAAGGCAAAATAATGCGATGGGTTGCCGGCTTATTTTGCACCGGTGGTGTTGAGGTTACACGGTCCCCCTTCTCAAAAGTTCCTCCGCCCAAGATGTTGACTTCTGAGACGCAACTTCTACGCCCAGACTGGCGACTGACTGATAGCCGCTTGACAATAGTCACATTGTGTAGAAGCGTTCTTCTTTACCGTTCAGGAAACACTTCAGACTATCCTCACACAATTTAGCTGGCAGGTCGATGCCGTTGGCCGGAATGCAGGTGACGCAGCTTCCATGGGATTTCTTGGAGGTATGTTTGTGGGTAAGATGTATTCCGTAGACCAGTACAGTTTCGCGTCGCAATTTACCTCAGTAAATTTGGATCGACCGCTTTGCTTCAAAGTTACTATCACAGACGATGCAGTCATACACACCATTTTTTAAATTGTTATGAACTAATTTTCTAGATAAGATGAAGAAACTTGAAAAGAGAGATGTAGTTCTACAAATGGATGCTGGGAATATCAAGGAATTAATACACACGCAGGATGTGCGTATGACGAAAAAGAGAAACGTATGTACAATCGATAAAAAACAATGAAATTCCTGGGGTACATAACGATGAGATGGGTCTAGATTATTTAACGCTTACAAAGTTTATGAGAGGAGCAGGTGGGAACGTCGAGTTATCTACACAATGAGTCTGATTAAAAGGATGGCAGTACAGGGACAACGAGCGATAAAAGTTCAAAACTTACATCTAAATACCAGCTCATTTTAGGGCGTGGGTGACTGTGGCTCTGCACAATATTCTGACATTTGTCATCAAATTTGTCTTTTTTTCTATTTCTTTAAAAATGTCATATCCTGTCAAAAATTTACACAAGCTCATTATCTAGTTTATTCACTTCTGTCCTTCAATATGTTTCGTGAGCGTCATATTTTCCAAACCATCTTTCCTCATTTTGTCGGGGGAATTTCAACTGCGTCTTTCTGATTCTAAGCATGTCACCTTTTTGTTTCAATTTTCCTAAAACTTCGATGTTGATCATATGGTTTTCTCAGCATCCTTCTGGAGAACCATGTTTCTGTTACCTTGAGTCTCTTCTTCATCTGTGCCGAGATTGTCTGACATTCACTACCATATCTGCGGAGCGATATTACATAACAGTTCAGCACTTTTATTGCAATAAAAAAACAGGAAGTTATGGTGATATACTATCGTTTTCCTCGTCTAACGACCCAGCATCTAAAAGACGGAGAATTTGTGAGAATGCAGTACTCATACACGGATAAATATTTGTGATGTATGTGTTGTGGCAATTGCAGCTAATGTTCACTGGGACAATTTATCATATATTTTAATTTATGGAGGTTATGTTATGTGGATGCAAACGCGAGAGAACGAGAAAAAGAATGTAGTTATGTAAATGTATGTAAGTTGTGTACGTTTTTGTATCTTAGGAAAACATTCCTTCCCAACAGATATCGGTTTAATTGATTTAAGTGCATACTGGCCTTGTGTAATGATTAAAAGATAATGTACTGTGCTGATATATACGAAATAAGTATTTATATAACACAATATACTAATGCAGAAGTTAATGATACAAGTGAAGGTTGACGCTTCAAGAGTTCAAATGTAAAAGTTTGGGTGTATGCGAGTGATAGAAACAGAGAAAGAGTCCGGGAAGAAGTTAATAATAATAAATATACATACATACATATGTGTGTGCGTCCACTTTTAGTAGTCCCCGCTTTTCAATACGATGAAGGAACTTGCATTTCTTTTCAGTGTAGCAAAAGACAATTTCACCGTCTAAGTTCGCCATTTAATCGGGCAAATATCATATATCGTCTCTGGATTTGTTACGAGGTGGACAAAATTAATTTATCGATTCAGATTTTGGTTGATTTTCTATTTGGTTATATACGCATCTATAGATCTGCTCCATAAAATGGTGCACTGCTTTTCAATGGCTAACTGTCTATATTCTGGTTGTGAAACATTCTGACTGGTTGGTCGGACTATGGCTTTGTTTACCTTTCATTTTTATTATCCACCCATTTTTAGAGACGGCTAAATGTTAACCTTCTTATTATTTATTTTTATTTGTTTCTCTATCATTAAATATCTAGACCGGATAAAAACCTTTGCTTAATTCATTGTATTTTGTGTTTATTTCTTGCGATATTTCATAATTTTCCTTTCAAAATTTGAGGTGTACTTAGAATTAAATGGTGAGATATTAATATAATTTGCTTTACAAAATATAATTGAAATCAGTTTAATCAATCAGGAACATGAATCGAAAAGTTACCATATCGTATAACCGGAACTTACTATGACAGTTAACAAAATATAAATTATTTAGCGTTTGAAATAGTTAAGATTATTAACTGTATATTTTAACATTTTATTCAATTTCTTTTATTCTGTATTCTGTTCTCATTGAGTATACATGAGTTCTTTTCTTGTTTTAATGCCTTAAGAATTTAGGGTCGGCTCTCTGAGTAATAATGAGTGCCTTTTCATATACTGTGGTCATTGTATTAATTTATTTTCTTTTTGTATTTTGTTTATATATCTTCCATTATTCCATGCATCGAGAATTTCTGCCACATTTAGGATAATGCTTCTGCTACTTATCTGGATAGAATCTAAAGAAGAATTTGTAACGGCATTGTTCCTGTTCTTACTTCCATCTCTTTTTCAATGCCATAACATACCTTCCCTGTACCGTTTCTGCAGAAATTTTCACGATAATGTTTTCTTAGGATCTTTCATCTTGCTTCCTCGATTTCACAATTTTAAGCAAAGTGTAGATTGACTGCTATATCTCATAATACAGTTTACGTAATTGCTAGATATAACTGTAATATCTACTTTTTTTTCCTGGACTTCACACTTATGGAACTCTCTTCCGCTTCCTTGCTTTCCTGTCAACTACAAACTTCAACATTTTAAATGCATCATCAATCTTCCCCTTGAATACCATTCTTTCATTACTCCCTTTTTTTCAATCTCAGTAGTCCCTTAAGCCTTAGTGGCATTTTTTCCCCTTGCCTGGTTCGAAATAATAATCACATATATATATATATATGTGTGTATATATATATATATATATATATATATATATATATATATATATATATATATATACCCACCCAAGTATATGATTGGTGTATACGGAATAAATTCCACTAACCAATAATTACTATTCTTAAAAGAGTGTCCAATACAGAGTAGAGCAGATATAATTATTTATTTAAAAATTATAACATAAATATGTTATAAAATCACTACAAAAATAACCATTTTATTTCAACACCTCCGGTGTCTAGTCAAGTGATGATGTTGATTGTAAAACCTGTACATTCAACATCATCACTTGATAAGACACCGGAGGTGTTGAAACAAAATGGCTATTTTTGTAGTGATTTTATAACATATTTATGTTATATATATATTTATTTATTTATTTAAAAAT
The DNA here is from genome assembly GCA_903632075.3 of Acanthosepion pharaonis. NCBI lineage: Eukaryota > Metazoa > Mollusca > Cephalopoda > Sepiida > Sepiidae > Acanthosepion > Acanthosepion pharaonis. The sequence continues at coordinate 458,819 of CAHIKZ030005506.1, forward strand.
TATATATATATATATATGTGTGTGTGTGTGTGAGAGAGAGAGAGGGCTGGTGTTAATAAGACAGTGCTCGATGTCATACAAAAGAGCTATTAAGAATATATACTCCAACAAGAGTAAAACACGGAGTTCCATGCACAGCGCAATCTTCAGGTGCTGAATGTAGTCTCGACTCAGCACCTGAAGATTGCGCTGTGCATGATACTCCGTGTTTTGTTAGCGATGAGGGATAATATGTAGGACAGACTTGAATGTCAACTGGTCTAGAAAAAGGAAAACTCTGAATTCAAAGCCTGCGGATGGTCGTTTGGGGAACTTGGGGCACGTAGTGCATCAGGTCTCTGTATTCGGACCCTCAAAAAGTGTGGATGTTTCTGCACAAAAACTTTACCACTATAATCAAATCTCATGTGCTGGTGTCGCTCTTTCTGTCCTGCTTGACCCTCATACATAGAATCGACGGGATCATCATATAATCATAATATATTTATTTAATTTTTCATTGCTTTATACTCTCTACCGTAGATTCTTTATCTTTACTGTAACTGTATTGATCTCCATATTGATATTCGTTACTATGTGACTCTTTTTCTCGAGTTCATCCACTTAATCTCTCTCTCCCTTCTGTAGGGAATAATTTACTCCAAAATAAATAACGTTAATTTCAACACTTTAATAATGTTAAACTTTTATTTATTTCTCTCTCTTTCAAATAGTATTTCTTTCTAATTTTTTATCAAGGTCTTTCTGTCTGTATTTATTTTGTATTTTCTGTCTGTCTATCCTTCTATCTATCTTTTATATACTTTATTATGTGCATCATTTCTGTGTATCTTGCCTTCTGCACTTGTTACATTTGACTTTATTGTTTATCGATAATTTTTCTGTTTTAATTTATTCTTTATGTCTCTATAAATTTGTTTTCTCTTTATATCCAGTTTTCATTATGTGTCCTTTGTCTTTTCTTCACATTAATTGTCATCACCGTTCCTTCAGTTTGTTAAGTTTACTTTCATTAATATCATTTGTATATATTATTAAATATTTGTTTTTTGTCGTCATCGCCAGTTTTACTTCTGTAATATGTTGCTTAATTTTGTGTTCATATGAAATTGTTTCCATTGTCTTTTAAATTTGTTTCTCCTCGATAACTGCTTTGCGTGTTTGTCGTTGTAATAATTGCGCTTGTCTATCGTATATTATTATGCCTTATTTGTGTTTCTATTTAGTTTTGTGTTTGTTGTCTATTATGAGAATGGTGAGTGTGCATTTACGTGTGCTGTGTATGTACATCCTACTTTGATATTCATTACTCTTATTTGTGTTCATTCTTCTATTTAACACAATACTTTTATACGCCGTACTTTTGCTAATCTTTAGTGACCATTGTGTTTGTGTCTATATTCCTACGTCTGTTATACAAAACGAATGTTTACTACCTATTGCTCTATGTCTTCCTGCCTATTATATTTCTCCATCCGTGTTTGTTTATCATTACATCTGCTAAATATGTACTAAATGTAAAATTGAGCATCAAGAAAATGGGGCGCTTTGTATATGTGAATGGTATATGTTACAAGTACTAGAAAATGTTTGCGTTCTTTCAGAGTATAGGTGGGCATTTGTGTCTGTGTACACATTTAACTTCTTTTGAGTCTATCGCTCATAATTTGCCAACTTTTATTGGACTTTATGCGTCCATATAGTGCGAACTTTATATATTGTCTCGTGCGATTTTTAATATATAATTAGTGTTTACGGCCGTTATGTGTTGTTCAAATTTCATCGGTACCAATCGTGTTCATGGACATTATGTGTTTATTTTACATTGCCGATAACATTTGTGGTCACGGCCGTTGTGTGTATATAAAAACCTGGCAGATAGTATGTGTTCACGCGGTTGTATTTATCGCAACCTTACCGATACAACTCGTGTTCTCATTTATAGAGTGTCTACAGTATGAGTCAATAGCATAAGTCATCAGTCGTTGTGTCTATCGAAAATTCAATGTCTTTAAAATCTTACAGAAAGCATTTGGGTTAACGGCCTTTGTTCGTCTATCAACGTTGTCAATACTTTTTGTGTCCATAGCATTTACATGTCTTTAAATCCTTACCGAAATCATTTCTGTTCACGGTCGTTGTGTTTGTAAAACGATATCGATATCGTTTGTGCCAACATGTTTTGTGTGTTTATAACAGCGTGTCGATATCTATTTTGCTCAGGCCTTTGTGTGTATATAAAACCTTGCCGATAGCATGTGTTCACGCGGTTGTATTTATCACAAACCTTACCAATAACACCCGTGTTCTCATTTATAGTGTGTCTAGAGTACTAGTCAATAAAGCGTGTCGATATCTATTTTGTTCGGGCCTTTGTGTGTCTATCAAAGATTGCCGATCTCTTTTGTGTTCTCGGCCGCTGCGGATCTTTAAAACCTCACTTACACCGTTTGTAGTCACGACCTCTGTGCCTCTTTATACCTTGCCGATATCTTTGATATTCCCGGCTGCTGTGTGTTTAACACCTCGCCGATACTACTTGTGTTCACAGTCATAGAGTAGCTATACACCTTACCGTTACTATTTGTATTCACGGCCATTGGATATCTTCAAAACTTTACTAATAACATTTGTGTTCACGCCAGTTGTGTTTACCTCACATTTTTCCGATATCTTTTGAGTCTGTCTTGTTTATTTGCATCTCCACATTTATCTACATTTTTTTTATTTCTCGCGATATTTCATACTTTTCTCTTGAAATTTGAGGTGTACTTAAAATTAAACGGTGTAAATTTAATAAAATTTACTTAAGAAAATATAATTGAAAATAATTTACTTAAGCTGGAAAACAAATCGAAAAATTACCATATCGTATAACCGGAACTTGCTATGTCAGATAACAAAGTATAAATTATTTAGCGTTTGAAGTAGTTAAGATTTGTTATGTTGATGTATATTTTCCCTTTTTTTTATTCGTGGAATTTAATCTAACTTGCAATTAGTTCTTTAGTGTAAACCAAATTCATATGATTAATTGATTAAATACTTTGACAAGGTGGATCATTAGAGCTTAAGACAGAAATTTGATGACGAATTTACTGATTCTCTGTAACTAATGGCTTATTATTTAGTATCCATTATGTCTGCGCAAGTTTTATAGTTAGATTGTAATTACCAAACATTTTTAAACTTTTGCCGAAATTACATGTGACTCAAAATTCAGTTCTCACTTGTATCTCTACCATTCAGCTGTCTTATGTGTATTGATTCTCTAAGCGAGGCTTAGATGTGGCACATGGTCGAAAGTATGGGGCACCCAGTGAGGATCGAACTCACTACTCAGTTGTAATTGTTTTAGCGAGCCAAGATTGTTAACCATTGTGTAATCCCTCGAGTTGCCCAAAATATGGATCGTTATTCCGGGTCTGCTTACAGGTGTAGCTATCTTATGTGTAAGTCTCTCATTTAACTGTCTTCTGTATCACACTGTATCTGATAAACTGTTTGTGCACTCTGTGCTTTTATATGTTAGGTTATTTACTGTATTCAGTGTACATTATTAATCTTTCGTACGTTGGTGCTATCGTATTTTCGTATTGTGTATATGTCCCTCATATTCAAGTAAATGTGTAACATTTGTGTACACACACACATACACACGTGTGTCTTTGTGTACACACACTGTGTGCGTGTGTGCTTAAAGTCAATTTTATCTCTCTGTCATACATTGTTAATCTTTTCTGAACCCTGAGATTGTATTTACGCCTAATATTTAATGAAGCCTGCGACATTTAATTTTTTTTTCTCTATTTTTGTGTCCATTATCTATTTAAAATTTTTTCAGACAACTTAATTGGTGTGTTTGTATTTGCATCTATTTTGTGTGTCCATTTCACGTTATTAACCCATCAACTCCGACGGTGACTTCCGTCATTAAGAGTTTTAGCATAAATTGGCAATCCCGGAAATTACCATCAACCGCAATTATTGGATTAATATTTAGTGACCGTAATTTCTCTTTCACTCTCTCTTTAAATGGACATTGCCTGTCTCTGTTATTATTTTGTAAAATGTATGCTTGTTTTGACATGTATGTACGTACCCGTCCTTCATTGGTAATCGTTAAAAATGCATTGTTACGCATGGTATTTGTGTCCGTTGTCTGTGTTCGTTTTTTGTTATTAATCCTTACTGATACTGATGTTATTGAATTTCCATATATATTATATTGTACATTGTTAACACATGCTGACCTTTTGTATATGAATCTGTATTCATCTATTTAATGTGTGACCATTATAAATTAACCTTTAATGATATTTTGCGAATTTACTTTGTATGTCCTGCATATTTTATAAAGCTGTGTGTTTGCATTTAGATACGGTGCATGTTTTCATTGTGATATTGCGTTTTGTGTTGTATTTTTTTTTTAATTTCATGCTGTGCCTCTCTAGTGAAATTAACTATAATTATTAACACTCCATTACCGTAATCCTTGTAATCGTTTCAATTTTGACTTGTTTTTGATCTTACTTATTCTTTATTTAGATTATTTGTACTCAGACCATCATCTTCACCTTTATTGTTGCTCACACAGTATGTCGGTAGTTGTGCTGCAGAGCATTCAACAGATGCGAATCTATCCGAATCGAGTCCAGCCGTTTCGGCTTGTCGGTCGAACAGAGAGGAACCCGGACAAGGCTCCGCCGAAGGGCAGAGTCTCATTCGGGGAGGTTGACCAACCCAATTCTGTTTTTACAGTTCCTATGGGCTCTGAAAACCCACGTAAAACTCGGCCTTGTGCCACATCTTTCCCTCGTTGGGGGGCAAGTAAATATCGAATCTATCCGTTTAACTGTAAGGGAATTTCGAAATGAACACTTTATTAAATCTACGGCGTATGCTGTTTTCTTTCCAATGATCATGTCTAGGGATATCTCTCTTTTATTTTTGGCTCAGGTACTGCTCACCCTGTTTCTACTGATCTCAAGCCTACAATACCCGATGCAGGAACTGAAACCGCACTCACTGTATTCAGGAAATGACGCTTTAGTCCACTAGGCTATTATCAGACAAAAACCTTTTCTGATTCATGTACAACCATATGTACATCAAAATAAACATAATTTGAATACAAATGAAATTACGAAAAGATAAAACATACTTAATCTAGAAAAATGTATATTCGCACGATGTAAAAACGAAGCTTTTTATGTCACATAACAAATCTAAAAAGACAAATAGACATTAAGCCTGTTACTATTTGTTGTACTAGTTGTCTACTCCATTCTTTCTATTATACTTTTTTTTCATTCATCCCTTTTTAATTATGTTTTGTTCTTGTAATGTTCATTGTTTGTTAGCATCGTGCTTTCTTCACTTGTTCTATTGCTTGAGCTTATTCTTCTATCCTCTGTCGCAATAACAAGACTCTGTTTTCTGTTCATATCCAGCGTTAAACGTTTGCTTCCTCTTTGTCTTTTCTTGGCATTCTTTGTATTTATATATCATCATCGCTTATTCTGTTTGTTAACGGTTTGTTTTCATTAATATAATTTGTATCTAGCATTGAATATATATTTTTCACTTGTTTTCCTTATCAGCTTTTTACGTTACGCTTCTATTTTTTTTTATCTCAAATCGTTTTCATTTCTTTTAATTGGTTTCTAACTGATGACTATTGCGCTTATCTATCCATCAATCTATCTCTCCATCCATCTATATATCTGTATGTATCTATCTTTGGAACTATCTGTCTCTTTCACTATATTTATCTATAAATTTATCTATCTATATCTCTATTTATCTATCTCTATATCTATGTATATCTCTCTCTATAATATATCTGTCTATACCTATTCATCCATCCACCTGTCTGTTAACATATCTATCTATATGTGTCTGGATTTAAACATTGGTATGCCATTAAACAGAAAAATCAATAAAAACAGTCTCTCTATATTTCAATTTATTTATTTGTCTCTGTCTCTCTCTATATATATATATATATTGGCGTTAAATACTTTTGGGTCACCTTGGTTTATTCAGTTTTGTTAAATTTCCCCAAAGTAGAGAATTATTAGCGGCCTGCTTTTCTCAATACATTTGATGATATTGCGTAATCAGGAACAAGATATTGCATTTTCGCTGGTGTTGTGTGGTAGATGAGAGAGCCTCTAAGGCATAATGTTGTTGAAAAAAGAAAAGCATGCAAAAGTAAGATGCTTCAGCGAAAGTTTTAACCTTCAGCTCTTTATTAAGTTAAAAAGATTTTGCTTCTTTGCAAAATTAGTGATCTTTATTATTACTGAGTGCACAAAATGTCAAAGTATGACACTAGTAATTACTGTTGCTCCCTTTGGCCCGAATTCTATGTGGTATTCAATGGAAGAAGGTCCAGATTTTCTCATTCGGAATCTTTTCCTCCATTTTCCTTGGCAGTAATTCCAAAGCGCATAGCGAATATATGGTTTTCGTTTGAGTACCTGTTTCTTCTGTTTCCAACACAATTGAGATCACGACATCGTTCTGCCGAGTCTTCCTAAAATTGTACATCTTCATTTACAAGAATCAATTTTTGTATGTGATGTATCATAATGTGCAACGTATGCTGCAAAAATTTCCAATTCGTAGTCTGGCAGATTAATAGTAAATTAATATAAACTTCGTTGTTTTGGTTTCTGTCAACTTTTACCAATTTTCTACTACCATTGCTTTTGATGCAACCACAGATCCTTGTCCACCACCACCACGAACAAATTTTACAGTTTTTATGTTTTATCTTTCACAGTGTGTGTTTTTCTCCCACTGTTTTTCTTACATATTCTCCTGCATTAAAAAGGAAACTCTATTTTGCTTTTATCTCTAAAGATGAATTTTTGTTCATTTTAAGCAACCTGTATAAGATTTTTTTAACCCTTACATCTATTCCGATATGTTTTCGGTAAAGGAGGATTGTTGCTGCTATAGAGCCGTTCAAGTTGCGTGTACAAAATATTCCGCCTACTGTATTAACTGGAAAATCACTGTAAAGACTGCAGTGACTCGTCAAGTTTTTGGGCGTTAAATTTTGATTGCCTACAGAAAATCTTGGAAAATTTATTTGATCTCTCTTATCTCACTTCTGTTTTATTCCGTTTTTTTTTTTTTTGCACTTTTCATCAACGACATTCCTGATATTATCTGTTCCCAACTATGGCGATAACACAACTCTCTACTCCTGTTTTAATAGTAATCCTGATCGGTTCGTTAAATTCAAGTTTGGCAGATTATCTAAAAAAAAATGACATAGAATCTGTTGTTAAATGGGGCAAGAACTGGCTTGGAATTTTAAACTATTCAAAACGCAACTACTCTCTTTTAATCATCTTAGAGAACATTTTTATTTTCAAACTTTTACTCACCTCCAGAAGAGTGACTTAGACTGATGTTTTCCACATGAATTGGAAAGATTATGATGAATCACTTGCTAGCTCCGCTGTTGGGAAGGTTGATTTTCTCTATCGTGCTAGACGATTTTCTTGCCATAATTTATCTTACCATTTTGTCATGCTTTACATATTACCACATCTGTCAATTGATTCTATTTATGTAGAGATTCTTGATAAAATACAAAGAAGAATTTACAATGCTATTAGTCCTGACCTGGAATCGTGATTCAATCACTTTTCCACCGGCGACAAATAGTTTTTACGTATATTTTCTATAAATAATGTTATAGTAATTGTTCTGATAAGTTTTCCTCTGTGTTATCTACACTTTATTAATTAAGACGTAATCATATTTTGGCAGCAAAGTTTCATCGTTTTACAGTTTAAATATAACCGTAAGTTCTATGCTAACAATTTCTTCCCCCGCATATTTTGCTTATGGAAATTATTAAGGCTTCTTTCTTCCCAGTGATGTTTGAACTTCAAAACGTTAAATGCAATATCAATCGTTATCTTCTCCCTTCTTAATTATTGTTATTTTACTATTTTTGTCTCTTTTTATCACTTTCACTTGTACTCCTTAACACCGTGTATCTTAGTGCGTTTATTACCTTCTTTGGAGGGAAATGATTAAAAAAAAATCTAATATAGTATTTTCTAAACCTCAAACACTACGGATGGAAACATACTGCTAATCATACTTCTTAATAAATAAATGTTTTTTTCTTAATAAAATAAAAATGTATAATCATTTTATATATTCGGCCTAAAACATTTTTATATATATATATATATATATATATATATATATATATATATATATATATATATATATATATATATATCCTATGCAATGAGAACGGAAATAATTTATAAATTCTGACGTTCACAGCATTAATCCAATGAGAGCTCGATACTGATAGTAGAGCAATAATTATTCATTATAATTTTTTCATATAGACAAAAACAGTTTACTCACTACAAAGATGCAACTTCGTTTCGGTGCATTTCAGTTGCATCTCGACTGGTGAGAACCAAAATTGGTTGTGAACAATTCTGCTTGTAAGCAGGCTGTATGTAAAACGTTATATATATATATATATATATATATATATATATATATATGCACGCACCTGGACGAGTTCTTATATCGTTAGTTTTCCAATTATGAAACCTTGTTTCAAATCTCTTGTTTGATTTTTTTCAGGAAGGTAATTTTTGGATTTTATAGACCTGACAGTTTTGTCGGCAACTCTGTTTATATTTACGTTTGCTTTGTGTCTCTATCATAACTAACAAATATTTATTACACACTGACTATATGCGTTCCTCTTTCTGTGTGTACCCATCAATACCCTTTTATTTTTCCTTCCGCTACATATGCACCCAACAATTATAACTGATATTTCCTAAGATAATGTGTTCGTATTGCGATTTTGGGAGTATGTCTCTCAAGAACTGTAAAATATTTTTGTCGATTTATTCTGTGTGTCTGTCTCTTTGCTTTTAACATAGTTTACCTGTATATTTCTATTTGTCATAATTCTTTATCTCATGAAATCTTTGAAGTAACATTTTTATTTACTGCTCTCATGTGTCTCTTACATTGTGGTTAATGTTGCGAGCCTGGCGTTTGGTCAGCAATTTCTTCTATTTTCTTTTCTCTCAACAACTGCAAATGAAATTTCCCTATTTATTTCTATCTCTGTGTCTTTTTCATATTGTTAACCTATTCATTATAGCAGCTAGATGCGCCGTTAAAAGATGATGCATAGAATGGAAATGAAGAAAAGTCCGCCATCCTCAGGTATTAGGGTTTTATATTCTATTCTATTTAGTTTGTTCATATTTACATTATCCATTAGACATTGTCACTCTTTTGTGAAAATATTTCGTGTTTTTTTTTTATTTATATTTGTTTGTCGATTGTTATTCCTGAATGAGTTTTTTTTCCATTTACGTGTACTGTGTTTGTCCATCAATCAATGATATTATTTAGTGACATCTGTGTTTATATTTAAAACGATAGTTTGCATCCATCATAGATACTTACTCTTGAGAATCTGTTGGGTGTATGTTCGCATTTAAGTTTGTTGTTTGTGTCAAAGAATACACAGCGAATTATTTCTACTCACGTGTTCTATGTGTTTCTGATATGTGTCCTTCAATGCGTTTTTGTTTATCTTAGGTTTGCTAAATATTTCCAACAGGTAAAACTGATACTTTCTAACATGACGTGTTCTCATTAACGTTTATGTGTGTATCTCAAGAATTGGTAAAGGTTATTTGACGTTTTATTCTATGTGTTTGTCTTTGCATTTAATTCTTTGGGACTGATTATATATTCTTGTTTGCCTGTATTCGCGTCTGTTGTAATTTAACTGTTGGTATCTTTCAGATGACTTTTTTATTTACTTAACTCTCTTGTGTGTTTATCATACATTATTATATAATGACAAGGGCTTGTTGGCATTTACTGTATTTTCATGTCTGTCAAATACATGAACTCTTCATCTATGTGTCGTATCTTTGCAAAACGTGTGTGATCATGGCTCTTCACAATTTTCCGTCGTTTTTTTTTTTTGCTGTTAGTAATATTTTTGTTATCTCTGCTAAACCTTGTTCTGCAATCCATTTACACAAATTAGATGCTGTCCATGTTGTTTTCATTAGGTCCTTTTGAGATTCGCAATTTTCAAGCCTTATTTCTTCTTTTTTAGCCCTATAAATGTCTACTCTCTCTCTTTCTAGAGTTAAACATAAGTGTCCCTTTTGTTTTCATTCTCTATAAATCTTCAACGTTGCTCACATATTTAGTTCATAGTATTCTTAGCTTCCATCTACAGAATCACATTAATATAAGCTCTTGTTTTTTCTTCACCCGAACATAGATGATACAGCATTCGCTGCCATGTAGGAGGACTGATATTACTTTAGTAATATTTTTCTTTGTTTCTTTCAGCATTGTTTACATATGGTTTGAAAATCAGAGCTCTGCTTGTCCTAAACTGGTTACCAATCAAGGCTGAAAAAGAAAGGCTGTTCTACTATTTAGCACATATATGAGTGGGGAAGTGATGAATACATACCTTTCCAAAAACCATTTTCACGAAAATAACAGTAAAGAAAGTCGATTTGAATTCGAACTTGGCTCGATGAAACACTTGAAGTTACAAAACACATCTAAATGCAAAGACAAATGTCTTTTAATATTGACAGTATATGAGCATCGCATAAAATTACAAAGACAAATTACGCGAGGAGTGTCCCACTAATATGACAGACAAGGAATGTTCAAGTAAATACGAAGACAAACGTTACTAAAGAGTTACACTTTGCGCTTCAATCATATACTGTAAGTAAATAAATAAAAGCTCATACTAATGTCGTTAATGTTTAACAATCTATGTTAAAGAGACGGCGGAATATTCACAACAAAATACTAACATAAGTGAGACGTAAAGTATCCGAATATAAACAAATTCAGTTACCTGTCACTAAATATTAACCAATTATGTGCAGGTAAACTGAATCATGGGGCTTGTGTTTATATAGCTCAATCATTAACTACAACAGCAAGATCCTTCATTAAAAGATTACCAATATGAAGATTATACACACGCGCACACAGATTTAAATACAAACACAGATTAAAACGTCCCAGTAGATATTAGATATAAATAGAGCATAGAAACATTCCAGCTTCTCTATATATTAAAAAGGTATGATAGATAATCGTTTTGAATGCAAACATAAATTCAAATGTTACAAAAATTAACAACATGAATGCAAATACGCGCACAAAGTCAAGTGGAGATTAACAAGTTATGAGAGATAAAATAGACATTAAATACAAAGGGGATAGAAACTTTTACTAGAAAAATGATTGAGCAATACATCAAAAGTTAAAAAGAACACGCCATATTACTAAAGATGGATAATGTATAATGGCTACACATAATGGGTGAAAATATATAAAACAGAGCTAAGTCAGTTTATCTACGACGGACACACACAAACACGTAGAGGTGTTTTCACTTGAAGTCACATTGCAAATCAGTGTGATTTATCTTCTTCATAGTTTCCTAGTATTTGTGTTTCAACAACACCTCTAGACCCAACCCGTAGTTTATATGCAACTATGCTGAGCTGACCTTAGAGTTCAGTATGTACCCAGCGAGGGAAATATACGGATTTGAATTCAGAATTCTCCTTCCCCTATACTGTTTGCCAACCCCAGCAAGGGAGCCAACACTTTCGTACTATTTAACTCACATCTGAGAGGACAAGCGATTTATTCATTTCTTTTCCAAGGGTAATTATGCGAAAGTAAATATAAATGATCTCGACCGAAATTCGAACTAGACACGTCAAGTTCTCATTCCTGGCCTTTGACAATTTCACCATCTACAGATTTATGAGAAGAATGTTAAGCCAGTGTAAAAGGATAGCAACAAATGACAGTGTATAATCACAAATACAGATCGGCAAATGACACAAACGTTTAATTTGATACGATAGACACACAATAAACGTGAACAGAAATGCACACAATTTTTTTTTTTTTTTTTTTTTTTACAAAAGGATAAAAATGGATAATGCACAAAGACACGTAAAAGTAAACACATCAATTCAGAAGTTAGGGCACCCCGAGGCAGTGTAATAGTTAGCAAGCTTGTCTCGGTAGAAGAATTACAACTGAGTATTGCGTTTGATTCTCACTGGGTGCCCCATACTTTCGGCCTTGTGCAACATCTCAGCTACGCTTAGAAAATTATGGCACCTCGGCGTGGTGTAATGGTTAGAAAGCTTGTCTAGCTAGATCAATTACAGTTAGCCACATCTTAGCTACGCTTAGAAAATAACTATCAATTCAAAAGTATCAGAGACTGTGTACTAACCTATTAACAGAGTATGCCTGGATTTCCACCATTTGATTTCTGTGGTTCATGTTCTAATGATGGATCGTGCTGATATTGCATGCGCCTATTATACAATTCAACACTTTTGTGACATTCGTCTTTTGTATATATATATATATCTGTTGTCTTTACCCATCATATATTCTTAATCAATGTTTGTCTTTTTTTTGTCTGTTGCGTTCGTTTTTCAATAATGTTTGCTTTTGATCGAATTTATTCTCAGTTCGTCGTTTTGATGATCTCCATATTTATCTCCCAAGTGGTTTATCTTTCTTTTTTAGTTGCTTCTTTTATGTACATACCATATCACTTTACGGGCATTCATGGCTCTCCACTAGTTCCTATCCTTTTTAACGCTTCCTAACGTTTGTCGTTCCATCCTTCTACCTACACCGTTCTCCGTCCCATTCGCACAAACTTTTCAGGTAAGTTCCCTGCTGCTACTTTAAATTCCTTTGCATCCACTATATCGGGCGATTGTCAAATTCTCCCAGAATGCACACTGCTTATGCATCCAACACATTTTCGCTGCTTCTTTTGAGTATCCATTTTTATTTTGTTTTCTTAGACTTCTTCGTTGTTTACATGCATGTTATACAATGTAGTACTCAGAATCCTTCTGTAGAGCCACACGTTTTTCCACTAGTCTTTTATTCATCGGTGAATTTACTGCCATATAAGAGGATATATATATATGCCACATAACATTTCAGAACACTGTTTCTAACGTCATTTCCGAGTTTCTTTGACTGCATCTTTTGTTATTCCTATATGTGTTCAGACTTCTGTGTAGCGCTTTCCATCCTCTGTTTAAACATTCCCCTAAGTATTTAATTTCTGTACTTGTCTGATTTTGGTATACCTAATTCGTACCTCATATCTTGGTCTTTTTCCTTGCTGAAAACGGTGACTTCTGACATTTGATGGTTAGTACTTTCTTCTCGTTTTACTTTACTACATAGTCTAGGATGTACTTTATTTTTCCTTCTACGACTGCCATCAATAGTTTCATCTGCTTATCTTGTTAAGACTGCATCCACTGATAATAAATCCTAACAGAATATTCAACTCTCTTGCGATAAACTCGCTATAGAGGTTGAATAAATCCGCTGAAGAGACACATTCTTGTCTTACGCAATTTATTTAATATTGCTTTCCTATCAATAACCAGGGTGATTGTCCCTCTGTAAGTTCTGGATTAATCTAAAATCCTTCCCGAATAGGTGATCATTTTTCCTTGCAGTTCAAATAGACCTTCGTGCCGTAATTTATAAAATGTTTTTACAAAATCATAGGATGTAAATATACATCCTTCTGCAATTTCTATTTGTCTATCCGATATCATTCTGATCATAAATGTTCCATTTTTTTTTCCTTGAGAAAAGAAAAGCATTTGGGTTTTTGTCCGTTCTTTTCATCAAAATTCTGGTCATCAACTCGGTTTTGTGGCTCATTAAGCTGATTGTCCGAAGGAGGTCGCCTTCATTTCCACCTCATTTCTTAAGAAGCGTACTCGAAAAATTTATTAAATCAAATTACTATATCTGAACAGGGAATATTTAAAATTGCATATCTAGATATGTGTTATGGAGTGGTTTCACAGTGTAGGCTTGTATTTGTACTAAGTCGGTCCTAAAATAGGCTCGACGTACAAAACGTTAGGAACTTGATATAATAGGTAATGACGCAGAGACATGTAGTTGTGGTCGCTGATACTTTAGTATCCGACTAACGGTCGTCCGACATCGACCGACTGACTGACCGACCGAACCCACTGAGAGCCTCAGCTACTGACTCGTTACTCTTACTACTACTACTACTTATTATTGACGGGAGAGTTTATTAACTATATAATAGGTGTGTTTCACTATAGCAATATGGGAGCTTGTAACAAAGCATGCACCACTGCGCCATCGAAGATTTTATGATTTGTTGTACTTACCGTCGATTGATTTTTTTTTTTTGTTGCCATTTATATTCTGTTCCTCGTTCATGTGCATCGTGTATTTTCTTGTCTTTTATCAATTGTTTACGTATGTCCTGACACCGCCTATATATAATCATTCTAAGATATTCGTCTATATCAAACATTACTCTGATATTCTTCATTTAAATTCATTTCGTGTCTTCGTATGACATCACTTTGTACACGGCTTCTTCAGAGTTTCCTTATAGCCTATATCTCATAGTTCTTTCTGTAGATTCATTGTTGTTGTTTTTTTGGGTTTTTTTCTAACGTCCCTAAGTTTTTCGTATTTAATGTTTTCCTGTCGTGTTCATCTTAAACAGTTTTCAATTTTTATTGATTGTCTTTTCAGTTTTTTCTATCTTGATTTATATTTTTTTAATCGACATGTAGTTAGGCTTCCTACGCTTAACTCTACGCTGTAATTGATTTTATCAGTGAAATCGTACATTTAGATAATATATCGTCTTCAACAACATTTATGTTTGAGTGGCCAGCTGTATACATATAATAACATTTTCTCATCAGAATACCTTTTATTCCTCGGCTGCTAAACAAACGTCGTTATTTTTGTTTTTATAGCTTGTGAATTTATTGAAATTTACGCCCATTGCATTTTATGCATTGTGTTATTTATTTTAGTGGTCAACGTTTTCAATCTTTGTTCGTTATATTATTGCCTATATTATCTATTCTATTTGCTTGTTGCTAGATATATGTGTCAGTGGTGTAAGGGATAACATCTCTGAATAAGAATTCCAATGTGGTTCATTACATTTATTTACGCGCAAATATTGTTAGGAAAAGTATAACTCCACCCACAGTTATGGATCAAATATTAGGACTTGTATCTGGAAAAGGTCTTTATTATTCTCAAAATATGTTATTGCATATTCATTCGCAAATATGAATTAAACATATAACCCAAAATAAGTTTCGGAGTTAAATAACACACAATGTTTTCTAAGCCATAAACACATTAATCCGTTCTGATTATTGTTTCTTTGTTTAACATCGGTTATTCTATTTCCTATTCATTATTTACTGTTTTAAAAACCTTTGGTTAATTGTCTCTATTATTTTTTTGTTAAGTATTTGTCGTTATTTGTTGCGTCCATTTGAAATTTTTTTTTTTTTTTTATGTGCATCTTATATTGTCCATCATTTTACCCGGGAGGTTATAAAATCCCAATGCATTTTTTTATCGCTCTATCCCTTGTAGTCCTCAACAGTTTTTGTGTTTCTAACAACTCCCCCAGACCACACACCGCCAGCTACCTACCCAAGCCCGCCACGCATAACACGCGCTGCTTTCCCTTGTCTCTTTTTCCCTCTATTCGTCTCGTGAGTATCAGATTCTCCAGGCCCTCCTTTCTCATCACGTGTCCCAGAATTTTCATTTACCCCTTCCTTATAAAATTTAAATTATATTTTGGATGTGAAAACAGCAGATATATTTTGCCGAGAAAAACTCGGAACGAGAAGATATTTCTGTCATACCGAATTTTGCTTGGTTTGTCATTCGTTTTCTAGCCGCGTGGTCTAACGTACGCCGGTCAGACAGTGGTTTCTGCTGGGAGATACAGGTTCAAATCCTGACAGAAGGCAAAATCTCTTTAAGTTTTGTCGAATGCGCATGTGAAATTAACACTGGTTAAAAAAGTTTATCTACACAAATACGAGTATCGAATAAGTATATATATATATATATATATATATATATATATATAACATGCACACATAAAAGATAATTTACATAGCTTCTCTGCATCGTTAACTTGCAGATTCATAATTCGTGATTATTGTGATAATCGTAAAATTCTCATTTTTACATTGATTACTCCACTCTTTACCGTTTGGCTTTGACAATATTTGTCCTTATAAATTGATTATTTATTTTCGTATTTCTGTTTATACGTATTGTGTAGAAATCTAAACATTTGAAGTTTTGAAACCCGCGCGAATGTATTTGTATTTAAGTTCTGTTGGGTCTGGCTATCATATATTAAATGTTACTGAGTTTTCCGCGTGCGTATTTGCATTTACTTCTATATAACTATGGCCATCGTGAATAAACAATGCTTAAGAACGTGGATAATCATGTCTCTTCACAATTCCGTCTTCTTTGTAGCTCTTAGCAATGTTTGTATTTTTGACATTTTCCTAATCCCTGATCTACAAAATATTTACACAAACTTGTTAGGTAGATTATCGCTTAATTTCTCTGTTCCTCTTGCGAGATTGAAATTTTCCAGGCCGTCGTTTCCTAATTATTTGCCCTAGACATTTTAACTGTCTCTTTTTGATTCTAAATATATGTCTCATTTTTTATTACATTTCATCTGAAACCTCGTCTTTTCTCACATGTTCAGTTCAGATATTCTCAGTATTCTTCTGTAGAACGAGATTTCTCTTGCCTCAAGTCTCTTCTTTAGCTGTACGGATATTTCTTTCCAATATTCACTGCTATATAAGAGAGACGATATTACATAAGTCCAGTACTTTTTTGTTTCTCACGAATTTTTCGTTTTTCTTAATACGTTGCTTCACTTTTAGGAGGCAACTTTCCCTAATCCAGTTTCCTGAGGAAAATCTATTTATTAATTGCGAACGAATTCTTTGATCTCAAAGAAAATATTCCAGAATTTTTAACAGTTTTTCTTTCTTATGATTTGGACGAAATAATATAAGACTATGAGAAATTAGGAGAATGTAAGCGAATTCGGAGAAATATCTATTGTCAAACACGCGTAAAAATCAATATGATAAACAGAAACTTCCCACAAAGTAAATCTCAAATAGCTTTCAAATCTCATATATCTTCACACTTTGCGGTTTAGCATTATACTTATTTAATTTTATCTGATCAATGAAGCACTTACTTTAAAACAGAAGTCAACTGACAACTATCAGAATAATTTTGCTGCAGAATCTCTGTTATTCCATAAATAAACGAAGGATTTACATATTTGTCATATCATATGCCTTTGCTAAAATATTATATATTTCTTTGTAAATATTGTAATTTCTGATCCAGATTGTATTTCCAGTTCCAAATTATATTGCAAACATTCACTACTTCTGAAGGAATCCGATTTCAGAAGAATGGTAAAAATAACTTCTATGTAAAAAACGGCCATAGTTAGGCATTCAAATTTCACAGTCATGTCTGTTTATGCTCATCAATGTTTTACTTGACTAATAAAACATTTGACTGTCTGGAAAATAATAGCTGATTTAAAGCCAGTATTTGAAATATTGGCTTTGAATACCGGTTTCTGAAAGAAACATTGAAACTTTTTGCTATTTCCTAGTAATATTAATGGTTAGAATAGCCGTTTCCTTACAGTAAATTGCTGGCAATCATTGATCGAAAAAGTTATCGTTTTCTGTGTGTTGGAATTTATAAAAAGTAAAATAGAAAAGTCAAATCCTTTAAGTGGTATGACTCTTTTAGTACTGATTTGAGTTTACTTTATCCGAATATTTTTTAGTGTAGCATGGAAAAAGGATTTTACCCTCATTTCCTTTCTAGTTACATTTGCTGCTTACTTTAGTTGTTGTTGTTGGTGGTGGTATTGAAATCATTTTGTTATTTGTGGAAGTTCTCTGTGATTGTGTCGTGTCAGTCTGTAGGACCGGCTGAATATTGTCTTCTTTAACACCGGCAGCATTCAATCGCTTGAAGCCTTTTGGTATCATTGATGTGCGAAAACTGTTGTGTATCGATAATAGTTCAGACTTTTCAGAACGAGATGGACGCCATGTATATGAGAATCTAGATATGACGACATTTCTTTTATAATATGACTTCAGTACTCTGGTTAATATTTTTTTTTGTTTTTTAGTATCTCTTGGTGTTGGACAAGTGTATCGATAGCGCAAGTTTTTCTGTGTTCAATCATTTCCAATACGAATTTTTTTATAACTCCCAACACATCGAAGTAATTGAAGTGTTCCAAACTTTTAGGCAAAATTCTGCGTTCCAAATTTGTGTGATAGTTTGAAGGTATGTATCATCACTACTCTCATTCTAATAATGTCTCTTCTTAAGTCCTTTTTATTCGAATACTCAGTTATGCATTGCATTTTGCATAACTGAATTCGTTACATACTTCGAATTTAGATTAACCTTTCCTTTATCGCACGTCCCCTTATATAATCAAACTCTTTAGCATAATTATTATTATCAATATTTCATTTGTTTTATTTTGTATACTCCCTTTCAGTCAGGTCCCAACAAGAGACCTAATGGCAGTATGACATTTTCAGTAAGCATTTTCGTAAAAATAAATCAATCTAAGAACACATGCATTTTACATTGATAAAGCCGTTTTTAATGTATAGGCTGTACTTGAGAGAACATTGTTTTTGTATTTTATAAAGCATTGGCACACATGGATCCTTTCAATGAGTCAATCAGAAGGTTTTCCAATCGAACCGAGGGATTCAATCACAACTCAAAATATTGATGTATTCACATTCCAGATTTCGGAAATTTCTACTTCAAGAAATTTGTATTTTGATAGCTGTTATTTCTGTTTTTTTCTATTTTTTAGATATTATTATTTATTTTCTGTTCAGCTAATATAGATTAGTGATATATTACCAGATACCTAAGATAAGCATAATAGTAAATATATGCATCTTTTTATACATTTTCATATTAATTCATATCTAATATATAATTCCTATATCTATTTTACATTCTTAGTATACACTAGTAGATGAGCAGTTCCACACAGTTCAGTTTTTATTTTTAAATCTCTTGAAAATATATGATTCCAAGCATTTTGATCTGCCATTAATATGATTTCAGACCGTGGTTAACACTGCTAAGTGGACGCATGTCTCCAGAACACCTCTCGTAGTCTAGTGTATTTGCCCCCTAACGATAGTTATTGTCATTTTAATGTTTCATTATTCCTTTAGTTATATCTCTTGGTCCTGGTACTTATCTTTGTTTTATATCTAGAAGACGAATCAAAAATTTTAACTATTTTACTCTTTGCTCACTATAAATAGGTTCTGCTTTCACTCTCACATTGGTTGAATCGTCTGAATCTCAATGTCCCCGAAGGCAACGTGTTTTGTTTTTCCTTATACAAGACAGATTATAATTTGTGAATTGACCTTTTGCATATCCAAGTGCATCACCCTTCCCTGCCAGTCATGTTTATTTTGGTATTCTTTCCGTGCTAATATGCTCTATTTTCTAATTATTTGGTTGAGTGACTCAGTTTTATCCCTGTATTAACCGGATAATTGTTATTCTCCTATGGCTAACAAATTTGGCTTTTATATAACGTGTTATTATAGCATTTTGGCGTCCATTAATTGTGATTTCCCGCTTTACATGCCAGCTTTAACACCATGTGCATATAGTTTCATTCAATTGGCTTTTCCTATTTTTCTTCATTTTTGGATAGGCATTTACAGATATATTGTCTATTTCTTTTACTAACTGTTTATATACTTTCGTTCTTGTACTATGCTTACATTGCCTTGTTTGGTTCCCAAGCTCCCGAATCAAAAATTATTTTCTTCTGTGCCGCCTTTTTTTCTTCTTCTTATTTTTATTATTACTACTACTATTAATATTATTAGAATTGATATCTGCTCCAAATGCTTCGGCCGGGTGATGATGATCATATCATATTTCGTACTCACAGCTTATAGACACAAAACTTTCTACAGCACATGTGTTGTTCCAAGCCGTGCTGCTATCTTTGCAGTCCAGATGATGTCGGGTAACTCCAAGTGGTCCTTAAAGTATGCGAAGGCCCGGACCAGAATGGTCATCGACTGGTCGGAGTGCCTCGTGTGTCGAGTATTTTGACAGTGATGAATTGCCTTTGTCTGGGTTTTTGATATAAGTCTAAAAGAGCGGAATTCACCAGAGGGTTGCAGGAATTCTGTAGCGTCGATAAACCTCCCAAACCAAGGTCAGCGACCCGCTAAGACCACCCGCGGAGGGACGCTAGGTAAGCGTGCGACATACGCTTCTGTGAAGTCATTTCTACTAATGTCTCTTAGAATCCAAGCTAGCAACTCAATCCCTTAATAATAATAGGAAACAAAACAAAACAATAACCTTTGCGTTGATACAGTTTTGTGTAATAGAGTGGCGACACAGAAGGCAACAGATTACTGGAAATTATGCGCCAACCACAAAAGGGGCAGCAACAGCTGCTGCTTTATATATTTCTAGGTTTTGCTCTGACAGATTTTGGCACCTTTTTTTATTTCTTGATGCGCGATCACGACCTGCTCATTTCAAGATAGACCAATAGATAGACTCTATAATAGAGTCTAAGATCAAGAGGATTATACTACATGCGCATGTTAGTCAAGCTGGCTGAAACCAACATAAGATTCCCTTTCTCATTCACAACTACTGAATGTTCATACTACATCTCCATGCACTTGATGCCATACTTCCTACATATTTCCCAATATTATTATTATTATTATAATTTCTTTTTGCTTTTGTAGTATAAGTTCCCACTCGTATATTCTTCATCAGATATTGCGAATAGATCAGGTGTTCTCCAGTCGATGAAACAATAATATAATTGTGGATATTGTATGGAAATAAATCATATATGCAAGATGTGCGAAATACACTTGAGTATCATTTTTTTTTTTTTTTTTGGAACTCACATATATTTTGAAGTTCAGATATGTGATCTACGTATTTGTTGTCACACATTAAAGTCGTTCCGCGAGACCGAATAACAATCTGTCATGTCACTATCTTTAAATCACACATTCTGCATATTGTTGTGATGTATCATCTATTAATGAATTTGATTTTATTTTTATCATTAGTAGTCGTAGTAGTTTCCTTCTGATTAGTACAGTCTTTTAGAGGATCATAACCTTTGAAGTGGGGTAAGACGACATTTAAATGGATGTATTCTGTTTGCACAAAATCTAATGTTAAGTGATATTTAACATGTCTAGTGATTATAGTTTCTTTACATTTGTAATACTCTCCAGAGTAGATGAGCAGTTTTTCACGGTGATTTTCTTTTTATCTTTTACAAAAAAGGGTCTGCCATGGAGTTTGTTAATCTTTTTGTTGGTATCTCTTTTTAATCGTACATGAAATTTCGAAAATTACTAAGTTTAAGGAAATACATTAAATAAGGAACTTGTAAATGGAAAAAAATGTAACTGTTGGCATATTAAGATATATTTTCATCTGATAATACATGGAAAGTACATTTTATGATTACATTCTTATGCTTATCCGTTATCATGCATCTCTCAGTACGAATGATAAAGTGCTAAAGAATAGAGACTTTTAGGACTGTTTCAGGATGACGGTAATACTATTTTCACAGGAATAGATATATCTCTCAAAGAATATACACCACAATCTTATGATTTAAAGTATTCCATCAGTATCAGAATTGCACTACCAGACCACTATTTTTAATAGTATAATAAATGACTATACCATATTATGACATATTATGCGTGTAAGGGATTCACACACGTGTGTGTGTAAGAATATATATATATATATATATACACATATGAATCACATATATATACACGTCACTGATATATATATATATATATATATACACACACACATATGAATCACATATATATCCACGTCACTGAAATATATATATATATATATATATATATATATATATATGAATCATATATATATATATATATATATATATACACACATACATCACATATATATATATATATTTGTATGTATACATCATATATATATATGAATCACATATATATATATATATATATACACATATCACATATATATATATATATTTGTATGTATACATCATATATATATATATATATATATATATATGTATACATCACATATATATATATATATTTGTATGTATACATCATATATATATATATATATATATATATCACATAGCTATCATATATATATATATATATATATATATATATATATATAAAATCACTGAGTGCATATGTAATATATGCTTAAAAGTTCTATATTATAAATGAAAAGCTCATGATTATGAAAATATTTATTCGTTAATATAACCTCCTTTGCTTTGTAGAACGTCATTCCATCTGTCAACAAGTTTAGAAAGGCCACGCCTGTAAAATACCTGATGTTTTGAAGCAAAATTTGAATCCAACTCATTCTCAACCTATTAATGTCAACCTAAGACCATCCAAATGATTCTGTAGTTTTCGAAATAAGTGATAATCAGAAGGAGCAAGGTCGCGGGAATGTGGTGGATGAAACAATATTACCCAACCAAGCTCTTACAAAAGATTTCTAGTCAGCTGAACTGTGTGATGACGAGACTTATAGTAATGGATGATATCATTTCTGTTCACTATGAAATGTTTTGTTTCAAAGCTGTTTTCAAACAACAAAGTTGATCACGGTAGAGATTAGCAGTAAAGGTTTGATTGGTTTTAACAGTTCTTAATGGACAATTCTTCCAATATACCACCTTACACTGAACATGATCTTCTTTGTAAAATGTCCTTCTCTTGATGTTTGAACTCATCTCCCTCCCTCGACTGATCCATGATCGGTGGGGGTGTAAAGGATCCACTTGTCTCCTGTAACATGCCTACCTAAAATTTGTGCATGAAGGTGTCGTTAAAGCAATTTTTCACAAGTCACGCGCTGTTGCAGATTCTCTGGAGACCATTTCCCAATTCATTTTTCCGGTCCTTTTTAAGTGGCACAACACGGATGTATGGTCTACGTTAAATTATTCTGCAAGTTCCCTAGAGATAATGGTGGGATTGTCTGTGGCAACAACTTGCAACTATTTGTAATCAACTTTTTTGTTTGTTTGTTTGTTTTTGGGATGACCCTGTTTTTGCTCGTCATTCAAAGTGACATGCCCACACCAGAAACTAGAAAACCGCCACCTGCAAATTCTTTAATTCACGGCATCATCTCTATAAACGCTATGAATAGACTTTTCTGCTACACTTGCATTGACACCATATGAAAATAATACAGTAAGATATGTCGAATGGGATCTTTAGATTTGACAAACATGGGTGCGAATATTGCAGAAAATCATAGAATTTTTTTTCTTTTATAATCTGAAAGAGAAAGGTATAAATTATTTATTGTGACATTCCTTAACTATAAAGGGAAGCATAAATTTCAAAAATACTATCTAAAGTTTTTTCTTCTCAAATTTAAGACATAGCATTTGCACCAACTTTTTATATATATATATATATATATATATATATATATATATATATATATATATATAAATATTTATATATGCACAAGCACTTACCAAAATATGCATGATTTATAAAATAAGTGTATAACCTACAAACAAGTATAACAAAGATTATATAATTTTCACCGAAATCGTAAAATGAAAATAACATTTGTCACATTTGGTTTTATAAGTGTTGATAAGCCATCATTTGTGATAAATACTTAGAAATAGTTATATATTAAATTGTTTTCGGAAAATATTTGATATCATATAATTCATGAATCTTGACATGCAAGTATATTTTATCTTCACATACAAATAATATATGCAATCATGCGAACTTATATTAAAACGAGTTTCGTAAATTTTGTTTGAAATGTTATAAACTATTTATCTTAAAATAATTATTCAGGAAAATAAGATTCTCAAGTCCGGTAGATATTATCGATCTTTCCAGTATTGATGAGACTTTCCTTCCTAATGTTTTGAATACGTTATCTTCTCTTCGAGGCACATGTATTATCTATTTTTCTTGCTCCCACTGTGGAGTCATCGAATGATGTGGCTTCCGTTCTCTGATACAGTTCTTTGTTTAGGTGTCTGTAGCGCCAGTTCACAAGTTTCAAAGAATGTCGGTCTTCGACAAAACAACATAGATCAATCACTAAAACTAATTTTCACCATTCATCACGTGAAGCGTTTGCACACAGTTGACAATGTTGATATTTCGAAATGGGCTTGGCGTTATGCATGACATCCTTATGATAGTCTCGATCTGACATGGTTAAGAACGTGACTCATTTTCAGCATTATTGTTTTGTTTTTGTAACAATCTAAAGTGCTGGGAGAAACTAACTCGAGCGCAGCTTTATTCTATGTTTAATTTCCTTATATCCTATATTAATGTGTTTTAACTGATTCACACACCGAGATATTTGAACTGTTTAGTATATTATATAGAAAGAATGAAGTAAACATTGGTATCTCTTTTCGGACATTTACATTAAAAATGCCGGTAAGTATTTTCTATTTTAATCCACTATGGAGCTATTTTACTTCAACATCATTATAAACGTATAGATGATCAAAATTTTGTATTCTAAATATAAGATAAGAATTCTATACTTACCAACACAAATTTCACTTGATCTACACTTTTTTTCTATTTCATCAGCCAAGAAAAAGATTGGTTTCCTAGGAATGTATGAATTCAATTTCAATCTTTCGACAGCACATCATTATGATTTACTTAATCTTTTCAGTGTTAAGTTCAATTCTTCTTAAAGGTATTTTATATATAATTAAATCATAATTACCTTTAGTTTCTAATTCTACATAGGTTTATCTATCTCTTTTTGTCTGTATTATATATATATATATATATATAACTCAGATGTACTGTGCTATTAAGTATAGTTATTTATACTGAGGACTGTTTTATTGACACCAGCATTACGTGTGCTAATATATATATATATTACACAATTTTTCACCATTACGTCGGGTATATAAACAGAGGCGCTGCTTTCAAATCTAAAGGCTTCTTGTATGTAAAATTCTCAAGTGACTTAAAACAATACTGAAGCTTGACCAAAGTCTTGTCTGTGAAATTGGGTACAGGAAACTATAAGGGGACCGTTGATGCATATCTTAGCATGAATCTCCCGATGTAGAGATCAATCTTTGCATATGGACAATTTTTCACGCTTCAAGCCATCTTCATGTCTACGATCACCCTATATCATATACTGTTCATGATACATTTTAAACTAAATTTATATTGTTTGCATCATTTAATCTGAAACTTTTTCTTTCATTTCTGAATGTTCTAACAATTTCGTGAGATAGCTAACAAAATTTTTCTCCCACTTACTTCTTGGTCATGAATGAGATAGGATCGTCGAAATACTTAACAAAATTAGACATTAACTTCGTTCACTTTAACCAGTTTCGATTCCATCTTAAAATATTCAAATAGAAATACAAGCACAAATACACAAGAAAGTGACATAATATGTCTCTTGTATTTAACAAACGTTTTGGCAATATACATACAGACATACATACACATGGGTGTTAGTGGGGTGTAGAATAACGTTCAAAGCAACGTGTAAAAACTTGTTCAAACAAAGCCTTTCGACACTTTATGGGAGGCATCTTCATGTCGGAATGAGAAATAAAATTTCTGTCTTAGGAAAGTGCGTTCGAATTTTGAGGGAATGGGTTATTAATCAACTTTTACGCCCAGAAAGTGTTTTATTTTAAGTTTTGAAGCTGTTAACATCTACGTTATTTGAAATTACGCCACACCATCAAGCAGATCTCAGTTTTTACATTTCTCTTTTAGATCGGATAACGCTCTCTGCTTCTGTTGCATTTGCGATGAACGGTGATAATGTCTAAGAGCTTGTTCAGAAGTTGAAAGTCGATAGAATATCAGGCCAAGCAAAATCCATGCACAAATATTTGCATAAGAATATTTGAAATCTCAATCTATATCTCACAGAGGGCCAAAATGTGTCGGGTCTACTTATGGTGATTCGAAATGCTGAATAATACTTGATCGTGATCACCAACCAGTCGTGCCACTGGGAAATAAACCACACGTTCAGGCGCCAACAGGCTCAGGAATTGCATATACTTAAGTAATATGGATATTTACAAATGTTAGTTGGTTGAGCACAAAGAGAAAATCACAAGGTAAATACTTAATGCATTGCAGAGAAAGGAAAATTCTGAAGTGTTCCACTATTTTCATTATTAGCATTCAAAATCTTTATTTTACATCAGCTCGAATAAAAGTCGGTAGCACGATTGGAAAGCAAACGAAACGTGTCCATTCCTGGATATAAAGATGAAGCAACTCTTACAACAGTAATATATGCATACACTTTGCAAAAAGGAATATAAAGCGGGTGTTTAAGTGTAAACTGGATACCTACCCAAATACTTATGGAATATAAGCAAAGGTGTCAATCTGATCATATATTACGTTAGACAGTCATTCCTGTCACTCGCCGGATATGTCATATATCAACGGAAATCGCTCATTGAAGAAGTAAAGCACGACATTTCCTAACAATTATTTTATTTCAATAACCAAGAGGTTTTCTGGTATAAATGTGCATATGCATACCCTCTCTATCAGAGACTCTGACTAACATACGCTCCGCGTAGATGAAGGGTAAAGCACACGTGATCTCTGAGGGTATTGAACAAACACAAATGTGGGATTTGCCTAGCTTACCTAACAGACGGATGTGATCGGAAAAGAAAATGTCTACCATAATGCAACTTCTGCAAGAGAATGTTTAAATTATCATCGACAAAAATTATGTACATGATTTTTGGTGCTGTTACACTACGGTAGTGTCTACCTAATATAAGGATTTTCCCTAAATGATGTTTTCCTAATTAGCGCGTGGCTGTGTGGTTAGACCGCTGGCTTTCTAATCATGAGACACGGGTTCGAACTTCGAATTGACAGGAAGCAGTTTTTTTATGTTAGCGGACGTCTGCAATAAAGATTGGATAGGTGTGTATCCTCGAATACGAGCGGCTAGCTATTCAATGTTTTCCTAGCAGACCCTTTCCAGAACTATCACTATGCATTTATAAGATTGTTGGTTTCCCACAATGCACCTGGTAACAGTTCCTCCAGGATAATAAACATCCGTACGCTACTCTCATTTTGGGGAAAGCGAGAATCATTGTATCATGCAACCTCCTTCCACTGATGCAATGTTTGATTCCAATGCTTTCCGCAAGGGAATTGCTTAACGTGCGCACTCTGTCCGACCTTTCGTCATGCAACAAGGATCAATATAGTATGTTCATACTTATTCCTGTCTTCACGTTCATTAAATATATCTGAAATTTGTGCCAAGCAGATTTTCTGTTGTCTCGTATTGACTGCAAACCCTGCGTTCACTTCACGCATCGATAATTCTTGGCAGCCCAATAACTTTTCTACGGTACATGATTTTTCCCCTCATTTTGCTGATGTTGCTATGTATTCACGACTCAAAGTTAGAATTCTACAAGTCTGCTCGATTCGGAAATTTGCTTATGTAATCTTCTGATCATGAACAACTAGGCCTTCAGGAAACTTAATCAAATCTTTATTTTTGTCGATAACTGGAGTATTCGAGACGAAAAGACATGTTCATATAAATCATATGCTAAAGTTGCTAAAACACTGTAACAGGCATTCTTGACAAATGTTTATCAATGAAATTATATATATTTAGGCAGTAGATTTCTTTTAATCATTTTTCATTAAATATGACAGACAAGAAAGACTTAATTTTTTATTTGGTTTTAAACCGTCAAAACATGTGGAAAATCTTACAAAACTAAAACAAAACCCTCTTTAAAATGGTCAAGTGGCCAAAAGCGTTTGGTACAATGAAACTTATGGAATATTTCTGTACTCTCTTACTCCTACAATACAGTAAAGCATAAGGATGCTGTAAAAAATTATATATATATATATATATATATATATATATATATATATATATATATATATATATATATATATATATGTGTGTGTGTCTTTGTCATCCCAAATAAACACAGAACATCCCCCACGAAACAAATAATCATAAATAGAACCACTTTTGTGATGATCGCAAAAGCGTGAATCTCGTGGTTAAAAACTATTTCCATGCAACTGAATATATATATATATATATATATATATATATATATATATATATATATGTGTGTGTGTGTGTGTGTGTTGTGGTAGGATCCACCTAATTTTCATAGTGGAGTACCGACCATATAAATATGGTTGGTACCGGGAAGACGAGGAAAGAAATCAAGAGATTCAATCCAGAGACTCTGCCCGACTGCGACACAATCAACACATTCTTCCCAAGAATATACAAAAGACTATGTGTAAATATTGTGTACCTTTCTTTTTCAATACATTTTGTTCTAAGTACATTTTGTGTTGTATTATTATTCCATGCATTAGTCAAATTTCAACAATATATATATTAAAAAATAAAAGTATAGAGAAATTCAGGTAATTGCGTGTAACTCTACTTTTGCCTGGATAAGGCTAACTGCGTCACTTGTCCTGATGCTAGCTAGTGGAATCAATGCTTGTTTGTTTAGCTGAATATCAACTCCTTATACCAAGTCTGCTATTTTTGTGATGGAATAAACATTCCGGTAGACGCGTGTTTCCCAATGCATAACACCAACGTACATACTCCCGCAGTAAGTGATGTGAATAAGAGGCACATTTTAAGATGTTATATCAGAAGTATTACGCCAAAGCATAGACTTGATGAAGTTAAGATAGAAGATACATTCTCGACCACTGCTGAGTCGGTTCCACAAAGTAGAGGTTACTAGGAAGTTGTGAGGAAACTGTTCAGCATTTATTGCCATATAGAGTCGGTATTGTTCAGCATTTTTAGTTCCTATGGTCATTTTCGTATCTCTTACTACTTTACTTCGTTTTTGTTACGTATATTTTCCTCTTCTTAACCGTTTATGGATAACTGTGTTACATTTATTCGTCTTCTGTTACTACATTAACCAGATAGTTAATTCCCTGTATTTACTTCATTTTGATGGCTGAGTTGTTTTGCTCTTAGATTGGGCATTCTCTTTTTGCGACGACCACTTGTTTTCTTACATATAAGATCCCATTCTTCTTGCTTTCCCATATTTAAAGTGAGGAGATTATACTGTTAATTTAGATATGAATTTTCCATATAGGGAAGAATCTCTAAACAAAAGGTAGACAAAAGTGTCAATATGTGACTTGTATGTATAATTAACGTGTCAAATGTTAATTTTCCTGAGAGCATTAGTAATTTCTTTTACAAAAATATATTGCTGGTCCTGTTTTATTTCTTAAAGAAATGTGTTGCTATTATTGTTATTTTTTTATGAAAATGCCCTGCTAGTATTTCTACTCTAAAATCATTTATATTTTCATCGTTTTTTTTACCCCAGTTTTGGGGTTAACTATTTGCCCGTAACTGGGACCCTAACAGATGCTACCAGGGTGTACATAGGAACAACAGTAATTAAGAAATCTCCCGAGCTTGCAGGGTGTAGTTTATCGTCATACCCAGGACAGCTGGGGCTCATTATGCGAGCATATGTATATAATCATGTGCCAGAGTTATAAATGATAGATAGGTTTGGGAATGTTGCTTCAGGGAATCATTTGAGATGTATATAATGGTAGTTGAAGTTTCAATGTTGTTTTAAATCAAGCAAAAGTAAAAACTTATATAATATCCGGAAATCAAGCGATGTTGAATGCAGACCCATGTCCGTAGAATATGACGACGGAAGTTCAACTGATTTAATTAAACAAAAACCACAAGGAATAAACATGGTAAGGACCAAAAATAAAATGTCGCAAAGAACGACCTATTTATTCCACATCTATCAAGAGTTTTGGTCTTATGAATATCCGTTACGAACTCCGTGCAATACATAACACCTTTACACACTACAACAGCTTAGACAGCATTTTGGTGGTTAAGCCAACTTGCTAAGCAATCTATTGAATGTTTCTGTTGAAATCGTCTTATTCAGAGGCAAATGGTAATATCTTCCCCCAGTATCTCGAAATATAAATTGTCTAACCAACTGATATATGCAGTTACCGCCTCTCCGGCCTATATTAGACGTTTCATCAGGTAAACGGTTTGGTATCATCAATAATAGTACTGTTCACCGACAATGATTAAACCTCAGGGTATGTAGTGGCCGCTCTACAGTGTGCTGACAGATAAGCTGAAAGGCAGCGGCGGGTCACTGCGATGTGATTTGATATCTTAGTCCTTGAATGGTCCTTATGCATCTCAATGGCCGGAGGTCCAGTGGCTGAATTATAACCTGTTGGCTGTTGATTTACCATGACAATGATGGCTGTGTAGAATTTATATATTACTCATATACACGTCTTAGAGAATCCTAGAGCCCTGCCATCGTGGAAATAAATTGTCCCATCCTTCTGTTCCTATAATCATTCCGTGGTCACAGGAGTAAAACTACGTCCCTGTGCCATGTTTGTCAGAGTTAAACTATATATTTACCCATTACGTGATATACTTCATATGGCCGAGTCCATTTCTACAATGTTTACAGAGATGTACAGTTTATAAAAAATTTAAATTTCAGTTATATATATATATAACGTGCTATGATGCCTGTATATATTTGTGTCTTTACCTGTGAATTTTATTATCAAATCCACATCTATGGTTTTGTTAATGCGCAAACCAATGTATATATGTTGTCAAATAAATCATATTTGTATTTGAGTGTTTATGAGCGTAAAGTATCCTCATCGAACCGGATTCTTTGAAGGAGAAGAAAATATCGGAAAGCAACTTTCCTTGTCTTTTCCCGCCATCTTAATCATCTTGCCTTGCTGTTCAAAAATCTTTGTCCTTATCTTCATTCATTGATCTCCTTGTCACGCCTGATATAATCTTTGTCCTTCCGTTTGGAGGAATGTTCCTAGCAATTTCACGCTCTGGTTGCTGGTATCATTATCTCCCTCTTGTTGTTACTTCTTTTTAAAACATATTGAAAATTTCTCAGCCTAACTAACGTAAGCATCTGTCTCTGCTTATTTCTTTCCAAAAACCTATATTCAATTTCTGTCATTTTTTTTTATTTTTCTCTATGAAAAGGACTTTCTTTTCCTACTCTTTTACATTCTCTCTCTCTCTCTCTCATACTTTCTGAAACACTCAAAATATCTTCCGCTCTATGAAGCAGTTTCACTTTCATTCTATAAAGTATTTTCTCTCTTTCATTCTCTTTCAGTCTATCTGGTTGTTTTTCGGACTCTCTCTCTTTATTTTTTTCACTCACTCTCTCTCTTTATTTTTTTCACTCACTCTCTCTCTTTATTTTTTTCACTCACTCTCTCTCTTTATTTTTTTCACTCACTCACTGTCTCTTATTTTTTTCACTCTGTTTTGCTCTCTCTCTTTGTCTTTCCCCTCTTTCTCTAACTCATTTTCCCATTCCTCTATACATTAATAATTTTTTGCCTTATTTCACCAATTCTATTCATGTAAATTATTTCAGTTTCATCTTTAAAATCTTACAAAATATATATTTTTTTTTTCGAATAGAGCCTCTTATCATTTGCAAGATTATTTTTATTCATTTATAAAACATGGCATCACTCAGACTTGTTAAGGGTAAAGCCCATGTTTGTCCACTTGCAACTTGATTTTAGCCTTGGAAAATTCCATACAATGTCATAATTAAAAGATGCAGCCGACGGTATTCCCTGAAGAAACATTCATTGGTCATTTTCAACACTAGATGGAATCTAAAATGAGTGTTCGCGTCAAGTACATTGAAAAGAACTACAATATCATTAATCAGATTAAGCTGTTTCCTTTTCTTTGTGTACCTATCCCTCTTCAAGACATGGACGACCATTGCACTCCACAACTTCCTGTCCCTCATAGATCTAAGTAAATTTTGTCCGAGTTCCTTTTCTTCTTATCATTAACACCAGCTTAAGGAGGTTAACCCTTGTTTCTTTTTTTACTCACTTCCATTCATTATCTCCTGTGATTATCAAATACTATAAATCATCTTTCTCCGTTATGTGTTTTTGAAATGACAACTGTCTCTTTTCGGTTCTAATTCTATGTTCCTTTGTTTACTTTTCCTGAAAACGTCCTCGTTGCTCACATGTTTCACTGATGGCATTTTCAATATTCTTGTATAGTGACTCAATGTGCGGAACATCTACAACTATTACTGGTATATAGATGGAACGATATTATAATGCATGTCCGCTTTTCTTTATTTCTAACAAAATGTTCCAGTTAGCTAATTTCTTTCTAACATTAAATATATAGAGCATTTCCGGACGAATATAGTATATATGATAGATAATCACATATAATCGTTTATGTTTATCTATTTATATAAAAAGTTACAGATATTGTTAAATAAGCAGTTACATAAATAGATAAACGTATATCGATAGACATGTACAAAGATTGCCTATATTTTTGAAATGAGGTATTGTAATTATTTACAATATTCGGACTGTTATCCTCATCTTTTTGCCATATAAATGACGTCCTCAAATACAGATACCCCAGTGGATAAAAGCATTGGTAATCCAATGGTGACTTGACGCAGAGAGTTCCAAGTTCAATACCTGGCTAGAGCAGAGGTAAACAAAAAAAATTGAAGAGTTGAGTTAAAGGGAAGTAACTGACACTGAGATATTGGGAGGATGCATGGCACGTGGAACTAGAGTCGGCCAAATCTACCGTATTTTTTATAGAAATGTAAACAAACGCCAAACAGCCGAAGTGCCCCATTCATTTTACTAAAGAGGTTCGCATTAACGCAGGTGGTCGTAAGAAGGACAGTTATCACGTAACAGCTCAGTAGTCTTTTTTTTTTTGTTGTTACCAAAGAAATCCTCCTGTCTCGCAGTACTCTGCCCAGATTTTGGAATGTGTCCTTGGCCATCCCAATACATCTACGGATCTCAGTGCCGCACTTACCGTCCTCTGTCAAGACTATTATCATCTCGAGTTGAGGATTTCTGCAACATACAATATACGTAACATGCACTTGAGATTTTTCTTGGATCTTATTCAAATTTAATGTCCTTTTTAACGTTTAGTTATAGTGAGGAAGCACTAGGCAAATTCTAACATCTCTCTTTGCAATAATTACTTTGTTCATTTCTTTCCCTGATGCAAATATTTCTCTTTCCGTTTCTTTCTTTCTCCTGAAATCTCGAGCGATTCCGCCTGGGAAAGTGAATCATTTCTTTTATTTACATCTATAGCGTTCTCTAATCATTTTCACTTTATATGTACTCCTTTCTTTCCAGCTTCCATAAACATTATGTACAACATGTGGCTTTTTTACTTAGGTATAATCTGTGAGAGGCAGTGAAATTCCAAATTTTAGAATCAATGTAACCGTGTTAATATTCGCAAACAAAAGCTAAAAATAAAATTCTTCTCGTGATAATTTCACAACCAGGCTCGCTTATCATGAAATCTCCTATAAGGAATCGTGTTTAAGTTATGCAAAACATTTCAATCAAAGTGAACAATCAAATCTGAGAATTCAGGTTCCTTTCTTTCTTATATAAGCTAAAATTATCAATAATCATTTCCTTTCGTGGGATTTTATACAGAAAATATTTATCCGCTTGAGAAAAACAAATGCTTATAAAATCGAAACATAGAATTTGCTCAATAATACTTTTGATAATAATAGAAAATCGTTATCTTCTTCATATTGACTTTTTTCAACGGCAAAACATGTTGATATTTGTTACAAGTCCATATTCTACCATTGTACACACACATATTGTTTAAATTGCTGGATCTTTTCTATTTATTCACCCCAAATAATGTAAAGTTACCAATCGCAACTATTAATTTACCCCAAGAAAATGTAAATTTTAAATCATTTTTTTTTGTATTTTGCTAAATGCTTGGCACTCTTTTGAAATTATAATTTTAAAATCAAAAATTGATTAGCTTGCCTCTCAGCAACCCCAACCCTCAGAATGAAAATTACCAAAAATCGGGAAGTTATCCACATTTCGTAAGTGCAGATGATATTCGAGGTAATTATAAAGAATATTTTTACAATCTAACAAAAAACAAATGTGTCTTAGCTTATTTATCTGGATGAGCGCGAATGTAAACCCTACACTTAGAAATAGAGCACCCGGTTCTCCCGTATTTAGGGGATCACAAACCTCATCCAAACCGCAGTACAATAGGAGGGTCTTGCTCTGGGAGAATTCTTTTTATGTTGGTATGAATAACAGAAAAGCTCGAAACTCTGCTATATTTACAGGTGAAGGGTGTTCAATATCAGAATGTCTTTAGTGTGTCTATAAATACAATGTGGACATAGTTATCAACACTCGATGTTGATTGTCAGTTTCATGCCCCTAACATAGCTTGAACATCGCACTCATGTGTGAAACACTGTCTACATCTCCCTCTCACTGACTCACCTAAATGTGGGTGTGTGACCATGTGTTTAGATTATTAGCGTTCTCATCATAAAACCTAATCGATTTTTCACAGAGATGATTTTTTGGACTTCTTGATATTATCGGCCCGGGGAGAAGAGCCTATCGTGTGGCACCGTTTTCAAATGCTGGAGAAGCAGAGTGACGTCAACCTTGTGAGGGAATTTGGGTCGACGAAACTATTCAGAAGCCGTCAGTGATTTTACTAACACCAAGTCACACGTCATAGTAAGTTTAGTGACCACCTTCAGATTATGCTCTCTTACCAAGAAACCGTAACTATGGCGCACTCAGCTTCGTTGGATGATAAACCACAACTTGCTCCTCTTAGTGTCGATGAAAAAACTAATGTGCCTGAGCACACTTTTGAAATGGGAATTAAATATCAATCATGGTAGATGGGCGTACTCGGAAACAAAAAATCAGCCATTGTCATAATTTATATAAAATATATACAGTTTAGCCAAGATATTTTACACATCCATCTAATTAAATATCAGTCCTCCATATATTCGAAAAAGAACAATTACTAGATCAAGCATAAGTTGTCTTATTGTTCTTATTTTGCGTAAGACTTTCTTGTTGCTCACATGTTCTAACCATGTAATTCCCAACATTCAGCGTTAAGAAATATGTTTGTTTCTTCAAGTGTCTTATTCATTTTCTGGTATAATTCTTTTTAATAATGCTCATCTAATACAAATCTCAAGAACCAATCAAGTTAGAGAGATACTGAAGGAGTTTGTTTAATGAGAGTGTTGAATTAGTCCACTTACTTTCCTATATAACCACCACCAGGGAATGCTTTCTAAGAAATAGGCTGTAATATTTTGTCTTATTCTCTTTTTCCTTAGACAGGTTATGATGTAGGTCTATTGGAAAACTCACAAACGTAACTTCCTTTTACTTCGATTTCTCTAGGATTTCTACACAGATTTTGCATACGCGAACAATTCACTAGCCTTGGAATGCTTTCAAGCATTTCATTATACTATCACATATATACAATATCAATGTCGTTGTCGCTCGCAACAACTTTTATCAGATTAATACATTATCGTCTATATATATATATATATATATAATTATTTTTTATAAAAAAATTATAACATAAGTATGTTATAATTTTTTTATAAAAAATAATTATATATATATAATAATTTTTTTATAAAAAATAATTATATCTGCTCTACTTTGTATTGAGCACTCTTTTAAGAATAGTAATTGTTGGTTATTGGAATTCATTCCGTATATACCAATTATATACTTTGATATATATATATATATATATATATATATATATATATATATATATATATATTGCTTTTAGTTGTTTCTTTGCATTTTATTAACCGGATTCACCATACGAAAGGAGACACGTGTCTCCCAATGCAAACACCAACGTACATACTCCCGCAATAAGTTATATGAAACAGAGGTACATTTTATGAGGGTATATGAGAAGTATTACAGCTAACCATAGACTTGAAGAGATTAATATTATAGTGGTCGAGAAAGCATCCGCTTCTGAGTCGGTTCCACAAAGGAGCAGTTAATAGGAAGTTGTGAGGAAACTGTCCAGCATTTATCGCCATATAGAGTCGTTATTGTTCAGTATTTTTAGTTCCTATGGTCATTTTCTTATCTCTTACAACTTTACTTCGTTTTTGTTACGTATATTTTCCTCTTCTTAACCGTTTATGGATACCTGTGTTACATTTATTCGACTTCTGTTACTACATTAACCAGATAGTTAATTCCCTGTATTTACTTCATTTTGATGGCTGAGTTGTTTAGCTCTTAGATTGGGCATTCTCTTTTTGCGACGACCACTTGTTTTCTTACATATAAGATCCCATTCTTCTTGCTTTCCCATATTTAAAGTAAGGAGATTATACCGTTAATTTACATATAAATTTTCCATCTAGAGAAGAATCTCTAGAAAAAAGGTAGACAAAATATGTCAGTTAATATGTGACTTGTATGTAAAACATGCTACATGTTTACATAGATTTATATAGCAAATACAAATGCTTAAAAGATGAAGTTCTCTCATTTTCCGCATATCACCCCCGACTCTGGTATTGTTTCTTTAGATAAATTTCTGTATTCATAGTTCGATTATCTTTTCCAGCTTATTACATTTATACTCTTATTTTATAAGCTAAAATTTCGCGCAAACATGACTATTACTAAAAGCACCTATAGTTTTAAAGTAGGGATTGAAAACCTTAACCCTCACAGGTAATATTGAAGACAAGAAACATAGGAAAGAGAGGCGGCTCACCTATCTGACGAGTTTGTATGAGTGAATGGCTGAACAGAGGGTATTTTTGCAAAGGGAGAAACGCTACTAAGGGTCATAAGCGATAGGAAGTTGCGGAGTGTCACGATCACCTACGTATTGAAGAGACACGTCATATAGAAGTCGTTTTGCTATCTACCTAAATATATACATGTGTTCGCACCATAATGTATCATTAGCTATCTCGCTTGCACATGTTTATCTAATTATCTGTGCGCGTGTCTGTTGAAAAATGATTAAGTTTACAGGAGGACTTATAATTTGAAGATGTGTATTTTAATACAACTCAGACTTTCGTTATTTATATTCGTCCATCCATTTCAACCACGCTTTGGCAGATTCATTTTACAATAAATAACGCTCTTTTGGATTGCTGCTTTGCCCTTCGTCTCCTCACAACACATATCTCTTCAGTGTGTTCGGACTGTAATAAAGATGTTCCTTCATGGCCTCTACCTATGAATCAAATCCTTTGTAACACTGGGTTTTGATCTTTCCCTATATAAAAAAAAGAAAAGAATAAAAAAAACTTTCTTTGCATCATTTGTATTTTTATATATATATATATATATTTTTCTTCCTTTCTGGGAAAAGATTTATAACAGAGAATGACTGAAGAGATGTAACACAATTTATTTCTAATTTTTTTTTTTTTTTTTTTTTTTTTTTACTCATTTGCTTCTACGGTTTCAATATGCGCTACAAATTGTTCTTCGCTGATATATGGAAATTAGATAAGTTCGAAATAAGGCCAAATTGAGGAAATTAACCTTAGGTAGAATGCGATGTTCTACTCCACTAAATAGACATTTTTTTGTATTAAGTAAAATCAACATGTATGTTTTATTTTTGTTAACCAGACTCGAACAATCCCCTGTAACACAGACGTAAAATCGGAAGATAGACGTTGCTTTCAAACTCTTCCTTTCGAAACAAAACTTCAAATTAACGGAAAGATGACAGCTACACTCTATACCATCAATACATATTCTCAATGAAAATCGATACATTTTAATCAATACTAAAACTGAAATTAGAAAGCGGGCAATAAAAGATTATAAAATAAAGTAATGCTTTCAATTTCTGAAATGTATTATGAGTAAAGAATAAAATATTTGATTGCTTAAAACCTGTGTACACTCATGTTTCATATACCATAAATTCTTTGGATTTTTGTTGTAATGAAGTACTTTTTAATTTTAACAAGATGCTTCGCAACTACCTTTTCATTATGATATGTAATCATGTCGTAACCACACATTTCTGGACAGATGAATTACATGAAAGCAGTTTAATTGGATTTCCACTGAATTCACCAGATTTATATAAAACCATATGCTATCTACAAACAAGTACACAGCATATGTAATTTGTACGCAACACGGCCCTGTTCGGCATTTAATACCAGGTGATATTTAAAAAAACTCTGACGTAGTTTAGTATAAATTAATCGATTTTGAATAGTATTTGAACAACGATATGTAAGCGTGTATAATTTTACCCGTGTATAATATTAATAGAATGAAATAATCAAAAGCCCGACTGACACCAAAAATATCTCAAAATATATCCCAATAACTGAACAAGAGAAACTAAAAGCTTAATTTGTAAATTAAGGACTGAAATCGAAAAGGATGCCTGTCACGTAGGTAACCTAGTCATACGTTAATTGATGCAAAAACAATTGCACATTAATAGTGTATTTTACATATTTATTTTAAAATTTTCTTTGTTGTGTATGTGAGGAAAGTGCAACTGCAATTCAGCAAAGAGAAATTAACCAAAAGATTGTTAGGTTCACCTACATGCAAGTACACTTGTGAAAGGTAAAACACTCTTGCACTGAGGTGACAACCAATCAAGGAAAATCAAAACTCTGAATTCAAATGTAACCTGATGAATGGTTGGCTCTATCAGGTTATCTTTCCGTCGGTATGCTACTGCTGACATTGCTGCAGCACATGTGGTACTCTACTCTAATGTATGACGTGTAGTGACGTTATCTTTGTTGTAAACGTGATTAACATTCAATGGATAGCGGTTCGGATTACGGTATAGGAGAGCCGAGTTCGAATTCCGGTCAGATCCATTACATTCACTTACGTGCTAATGCCCTTGGTAAAGTTATGAATCCTCCTCTTCTCCCCCACCAGCTATGGATAAATAGGACAGACCGGGCTCTATAGCCTTGGATGGCAACTAGTCTACTGCAGAAAGAAATGGCAACCTACTGCGGGAAAAATCTGCCCCGTCAGTCATGTATCGAAAGAAACATGATCGTCTAAGAGTGTATCATGCATGACACATACCTGAACAAAACCAACTTATTTATAACAAAAAGGTTTTTATAATTTGTTGTTTTTTTAGTGATAATTAAAAGTGCAGGAAGACAGTGACACTATGCACGTTTCTATGACTTACATAAATATTATAATTAAATAAAGACGGTTCATCTAATTTTTGAAACACAAAATTTTAATTCTAGACAATAACTAGCATTCAGTAATTCTTTCAGGATTGTGATGGAAACAATCATAATTTAAAACTTCAGTTTCCCTTCAAACATATTTTATTAAGTTATCTAACATCTATCGAGTATCCCTAGGACACATTTTCCAGTGAATGTGCTCAGGACTCTAAATATATGCAAGCGTGTATGCTTAACATTAATACTCATTTTCTTTTTATCGGGATATTCTTTTTCATATTTGAAAACAGGAGACGTGTAAATATGTTTTATTAGTTAGGCATAATATCTTTCGTAAATATCACTGACTCCTTTTCCGTTGCATGTTATTTTAAAGATATCACATTTGGCTGATTTGTAAGTGTAATTTCCTCTATTAATAACTAAAGAGTTCGTTTTAAACTTGCTTATGACATAGAAAAGAAAAACAAATTAAGAATTCGAGAAAAATTGTTTGGATACTGATTTAGTATCAATTTCGGGGTGTGCTATTTGTTTGCATAAAATGCTGCATTTGTCAGAGGCCACGCATTCTTTGGCTTCCTTTAGTTTTCAATGCAAACACATCAGGTACATTGAACAGTGTTTCTGTATCTTCAAAAACTGGACTCAATGGAGACGTTTTTGTCAATAAAGTTTATTCTTTTTTTATTTCCAGACTTGTTCTTTCTTCAGCAAATATCAATTCTGAAGGTTTCTATGGTTTCCTCAATAACCTGGCGTCGACAAGTCTTTCAACTCTTTTGTCAGTAAGATGCCCTTGTAATACATTCAGCATTCTTGATTGTTCCTCTCATTCAACATCCAAATTCCCTCCCGATTTCCTTGTACTTCAAAAAGGTTTCTAACGCATTTGGCTTTCTTTTTATATTCTATATTGATGTGCTCTGTCTTTACACACACACACATATATATATATATATATATATATATATATGTGTGTGTGTGTGTGTGTGTGTGTGTGTGTGTGTGCATTTTTGTAGATACATTGATATTTTTATCTAACTTTCACAGGATAAATGAATGAATGAATTATATATATATATATATATATATATATATATATGTGTGTGTGTGAAGTGACTGCCTGAAAATCGCATTGCAGAGTGAAGCTTAGCCACCACACTGTTGCTTCTTATAGCTAGAAAGTATATATCTATAAGCACTCTAGCTCGGTTATTGAACACTCGACGGCCACAATAGGATACCAGATACGAGCCTAAAATTTTCAGTCCAACTCATATGAATATATACAAGCATTACATTCACACACACGCAGTATATATATATATATATATATATATATATATATATATATATGAATGAGAGAATTTATTTTAAGGAACTTGATTAAATCCGACACCTTGTTATATTATTTTATTTGGTTTAAACGTTATTTTTGATGGATACTCATATTAGAGTCGAGACTCTTTCTTAAATAATTTTTTTATGCAACTACCTCTCCCAGCCTGAATGTTCGAGAAATCTTGTCAGAAAAATGTGTGTCCTCCGGCAGGATTCGAAACTGCATCCCCCATGGGGAACCATCACTAGATCTGGCGTGCTTAACTGATCGGTCACTTAGGACTTTCGATCAAACAAAGCCCGAATTGTGCCTTTTGGACACATTAATAAAAAAAATAATATACTTTTATTAATAAGCTGATTCTACTCTTATATAACTATCTATCAAAATGAACGTTTAAACTGAGCTGGATATACTAGACGAAACAAACAAAAACTAAAATTGACTTGGATAATACTACACGAAACAAAAAAACTAAAATTGACATGGATATACTAGACGAAACAAAAAAACTAAAATTGACATGGATATACTAGACGAAACAAAAAAAACTAAAATTGACATGGATATACTTGACGAAACAAAAAAGTAAAATTGACATGGATATACTAGACGAAACAAAAACTAAAATTGACGTGGATGTACTAGATGAAACAATAAACAAAAAGATTCTTGACGCTATATACATAAAAAATATTGAAACTTAACATGAACAATATAAACTATGAAATCTCCACAAATATATTTAAATGCCTATAATTGACAACAGAAGTCATTGCTTTATACCAACGGCTTCCCATACTTGACACTTCCCGTTTTCACTCACGCGTAATGTGTGACGCCATGAGCCGCGGTGCGATTTTCGTTTCCAGTGGCTCGTATGCACGAGTTTGTCGTTGCTTGGAAATCTTTCATGCAAACAAAACAAACTCGCATTGTTGCTATGTCCGTTTATTGTTTAAATAATTGTAATGTACTTGTCATCTCT
This sequence comes from Acanthosepion pharaonis, assembly GCA_903632075.3. Classification (NCBI taxonomy): domain Eukaryota; kingdom Metazoa; phylum Mollusca; class Cephalopoda; order Sepiida; family Sepiidae; genus Acanthosepion; species Acanthosepion pharaonis. The sequence goes on from CAHIKZ030005506.1 coordinate 500,474, forward strand.
GATCATGGCTTATGTAAGCTGAAAGCTTAGATAGGATTAAAAAAAAAATGTATCAATATGGTGATTTTCTTTCGTCTTTCAATGATAATGTTATTAAGCTTATCAGAACTTGTCTATATTATTTAATGAAACATGTCTTTATATATATATATATATATATATATATATATATATATATAAGGGAGAGAGAGAGTGAAAATGATGATTGTTTTATACCCAGTTTATATAAATTTTCTAGCGTTTCTTCCTATATTTCTTTCTCTAATTTTGTACATTATCTTTTCACTCTTTTCTTTTCTCTCGTTTCAAAATTTTCATCATACTGTCTATATCACTAAAATGCATTTCGTTTTTACCTTTCTGAAAACAGAAGCAAACGCAATTCACTTTCCCCACAGGCATCTTCCTCTTCTATTTCATTTCCATTCTATTGAGACAAATGGGCATATTGTCCTTTAATGCTTACAAAACTAATCAATTATTCATTGCAAGTTCCTGCCATTGCCATTGCTCTACATTGACTTTGTTTCGATACTAAATAACTAACAGACATTCCGAAAAGTTTCTTTATTTTTTTCTATATTCTTTATACTTAGATAATTGGTTTTTGCACTTTTTTCTCATTGCTCATCAATTTCATTTTCTTTTAATTAAAAATGTGTTTGAATTTTCTATTTAAAATGATGCCTTCTTTACGTATTGACCTTTCTAGTTTATTAATCTGTAATTCAGTTTATTTTCTTTTTACCAATTTATCATCTATCTAGATAAATATCTAGATAGAATGTATATTCATGGTGTTTCACCTAATTAACCTTTGTACATATGGTCTCCTGGGATTTTTCTGACATTTCGGTCGCGAGCTATGAATAAAACCTAAATATTTGACACTTGTTGCATAGTGTGATTGTTGAGTCATTTGGGAGGAAAGCAATCGCGCGTCTCACATTCGGAGCCAAGAAAACGGCGAGGAAAAATTTGATGTTACTTTTTGCTTTTCAGAAATGGATTTGACGGTTACTTGAATCCCGCTGAGAAACTTAAAGCCATTACAAATTAGCCCGGGGAAAATATTTCCGATAGTAAATAATGTGCAGCATTAAGAATTTTTAGAGGAATTAAAAGGCATATATCAAAACGTTCATAAAATATCTTTCGATCGGTTCAAATTAATTCGAACCGATATTGCTAAAAAAAAATAATTAGTCTTTATTTTGAGACTCCGTCAATCTATCGATTCTAGTATTTTCTATATCTATCCATTGTTCTTTTGTACTCGCTTTATTTTACTTGTAGTCTCTGCAATTTTCCTACTTTGTCTACCACCAACATAGTGTTAACTACGTATATGTTTACATTTTTTTACCTGTAATATATCCTGGTAAGAATTCTAGTATTCATAGGATTGACGCACTTGCATACGTTGTGAGAAGACGCATAGATTGTATGATTGTTTGGGTACCTCTAGGTGGTGTAATGGTTAGCAAGCTTGGCTCGCTAGAACAATTACGACTGAGTAGTGAGTTCGATCCTCACTGGGTGCCCCATACTTTCGGCCTTGTGCCACATCTAAGCTACGCTTGGAAAATCACTAGATTGTATGATTTTTATCAAGACCGACAACCCAACTGAAGAATGAGAGACGTTAAAATCGAAAAATTATGGCGCTTTACCTACCTGAAAAGTCATTTATCAGGTGATAGAAAATGTGCAAGTGAAATCCGTAGTGGAATTATGAAAAACTGGTTCCAAAAATTAAGCAAATATTAAAAGGAAAAAAAAAAACTCGTTAGAAACAATGGAAAGAGAGTTGAGCTGTAATGTAATATTAACCCACCTCTACAGCAGTGAACGATGGACAATTGCATCATAGATTATGTCGATAATTCAGTTAACAGATGTGGTTTTGTAGAAGACTTCTGTGAATAATATAGACAGAGAACAACAACGAATATTTTAGTATAATGCATCCTGCTAAAATCATATTGTATTCCACTCTGCCTCTTTCTAATTATCTCTCCCGTGGTCAATACCTGTCGTTGCTGTATTATTCTGACAATATTTTTCTTTATATCATATTCAGTCAGCGACATTTATTATAGTTTCTCTTCCTCATTTTCTCAATCTTTTCCACTTTCTTTTTCTTTCGTTTGATCATAGCTAGCTCATCAACATGCGCCAGTGATCATTTCAATTTTATTTATTTTTTGTTTTTATACGCATACAAAACTAAGAAGTTAGTTCTCCATATCACTTACTTCATTTTCTTTTTGCATTATTGTGTGCTTTGAAACCACCTCGTCTTTACAATAGATGATGCTCCTGTATAATATGCATATTGTTAATGTTTGCTACTTTGCCATCCCGCATCTTGTCTTTGTAGCGTGATTAATCATATTTCTTTACGCATTTGCTTACGTTCATTTATACTCGTCACGTTTTCAGAAATCCACCGAAATTTCTGCAGATAAAGTGCAATCCATTTCTTCATAAAAACGATTTCTTTAATCAATTTTTCATGATATGTTTCTATACTTTATTCTATCTGTATTTCGATTCTTAATTTTTTTATAGTTAATTTTTATGACACTCATTCTCTTAGAAACATACAAAATCCTCTTCGTATAATATCCGTTGAATTTCTTTTTTATGGGAACCAGTAATAAGGAGTGCCAGAGAAAAGCAATAACAACAACAAAAATTGCAATATGAGCTCCAGTAAAAACATGATGTGATAACAGCAAAAAATTAAATTGCAAAATGAGCACTGGTAAAAAAAAATGATTGCTGAGATATTAGGTTTATAATACTCAGAAATTCAAGGAAACATAGCTCAGTGGATAACAGTTGGTTAGATCCAGTGACAGGACCAAAAGAGTGCGAGTTCAATACCCGATTAAGGAGGTGGAGATTTTGGAGAGGGGAATTGATAGGAGATAACTGATAACAGACATCCATTAAAATCATGGTACATGGAACTAGAACAGTCTACCCCAGTGAGCGAAATAAAGGGTTCAATTCGACATTCTAACCACCTGAAGAAGGCCAGAGCATACAACGACCGAAACGTTGTAATAAATAGGGAGAAAAAGATGAGGACAATAGTCCGAATAATGTAAATACTGTAGTCGAATATATCAAATCTCAAAACTCATGAATATCTTTTTGCCTTTTTTTTCTTCTGACATCACTGATGAATGTTTTAACAGCTTCTTTTTTTTAATTTATTCATATCCAATATAATCCATTATTGTTAGTGATAGTGTTGCGCACTTTTGACTGGATTGGCTGTTTATTGTTTTCGTTTTAACGATAAGCAACAATGTTTCCAAAATTTGTAATTAACGAAAAATCTCTATTTTTGGAAGTTTGAAAATTTTCCTGGTTTAAAACCAAGTTATGTTATTCCCACATTTACTATTTCAAGACAGTATGTAATTGATCAGACACACATATTTACACAGAACAATCTCCTTCCCCCTTTCATATATATATATATATATATATATATATATATATATATATATGTGTGTGTGTGTGTGTGTGTGTGTGAATGCTGAACTCTCCCGGCGTTTTTCGACGTATGAGGGTCAAGCAACTCAGTTCCTAGGAACCGACAGTCAGACACCTGCATATATGATTTGATTGTAGTGGTGAAGGCTTTTTGCAGAGCCGACCACATATTTTGCCATGCCGAATACAGACCCGGTGCACATTGTCTCCAAACTAGCCTCCGCATGTTTTGAATTCAATGTTGCTTTTCTCCTACACCAGTTCCTATTCAAGGCTATAGAACCAAACTGGGTGGCGGAGAGGAACAAAAGGATTCATACCTTTCAGAAGAGTATTAGCACGTAAGTGAATGTAATAGATTCGACTGGATTTCGAAATCTGCTGTCCGATTCCGCTATCCACTGCCTCCTCTCTCTTTATATATATATATATATATATATATATATATATATATATATATAATCAATGGGTTGATTTAAAATCTGACACATACCAAATGCTCTAACATGTATATTTCTAGTTATCGGATCTGATAAGGTAATTTAATATACTGTATCAATACCAACGCACTTTCCTTACATACAGTTTTATTTTCATTCTGACCTCTTTGTGTGGATGTGGAGTGATACTGAAGTTTTCTCAATACAATCCACTTCCTAAATTCTGACCTAATTAACAAAAACTAAATTTACGAACCGAAAGTTTTCTGGTCGTATAAAGAAATATTCATACATAAATGCTGCTATACATTAAAATATAAATGTTCAGATATGAATACGTATTGGAAAATATAAAAAGAAAAAACCTAAATTTTCAGAGTAGAAATAATTATCTCCAAGACTCTTGGCGTGTATAAACGTAGATAAAAATAAGTGTGTTTTGATCATTTTAAACATTCGCTTCAACATCTAAGAAAGAATATCTTAATAGAAATTAGTGTTCCTGTTTTACTTCGAGAAGCCAGTGTGCCGTTGATATGTTAAAAGGATAGGTATTCATAGAAAGGCTAAGAATTATATTAGAAATATTATAAAATATTTTTATCAAGTTTTCAAGAAGTGGAACATATTTTTCATTCGAAAAGGTTTAATGTAAGTTCTGAAAATGGAATGAAAGCATTGATGGCACAAATCCTAAATCCATCTTAGAAATTGAATATGACGAGTTAATAAAAGTTAAAAATTCAAATACATCTTTTTATTAATCAATTATAACAGATTTAGTAAAGGAGATAATGAAAAGGAACATAGGATAGACTGCCCTAGTGGTGGTTTTGCTCAACACCGTCAGATGTTATTAACCCAAAAAATGAAACCGTTGATTTGAATTACTCTGAATTTGAATTCGGACTCTCGGCGATGTATTCTTAGACTGAAGGGAAACTGGCATGTAATAACTGAACAGTATTCAAAATAACTAGACGTTATATCTAGACACTGACAGTAGAATGTGAACAGTCTACCTACGTCGATTAAATAAAGGGTTCATTTCAGATTGCCCTGTTAGTTATCCAGATCGATATAAACCTGAGGAAGGTTTGATGACTTAACAACCGAAACATTGTAATTTCAACAGCAAAGAGGAGAACAATGTTACGAATATCTAGTGTAAATAACGAATGAATTATCTTGGTTTTAAAAATTCTCTCAAAAATCTTTAAAATAGCGCCACGTATTCACAAAAATAACAAAAATTTCATCGCTTAATAATTTCTAACGGAAGCAAAAACTACAATGGAAAGCGTACGTAAATTGGATAGGGAAATAAGCATACCATCAAAATGTTGAATTTCAACACTATATCAAAGAAAATGTTAGAAAACAAACTCCCACCAATACTAGAAAGCAAGGTAAAATTTAGTAAACATAAGGCTCCTGAAAAATTGCATTACGAAAAAGAATTTATAAATTTCAGTCGACCGTAAAGGCAAATGTTCGGTCAATAAACACAAAATGTTTGTTGCATGAAAAGAGTTATCATTAAACCTGAAAACAACCTTTGTAATAAAATTGATAATGTAATTTTATGTATAACATAAAACATTTAGTTAATACGAGAATGCAGTTAAGGAAAGTATAGACAAAAATAAATTTTCCTCTTTTTGTCATGATTCTACGGAGTGATCCGAAAGTATTTTACCTCCTACCAAAATGTAATGAGAACAATACAAAAAAAAAACCAACAAAACACGTGTAATGGGTTCATTTTATTCAGTTCATTGACGCTGTCACACATTGACAACGACAATATGAATAACATCATTTTCATCTCGGTATTTTTTTTTTATTTCTGATGGCTCTATAGGGGTGACAAGACTTTCTTTTTTTTTACAGATAATGAGAAAAAGTTGAAGCGCTTTTGATAAAAAAACCCTTTAAGGTGTTGTGTGTTCAACTAGTACCTATTTACTGCCTCACTCTATTAGCCGTCTCAAAATCGCCTTAAGGCGATGTAGAACGTAAAGTAAACAGTTATGAAAATATTACCGTCGATATTCTGAAACGATTCGTTCTGAGTAATGTCGCCTTAACCCCCCCCCATCTACTCTTTTACTTCTTCTATTCCTGTATCTTTCTGTGCTTCTTTTTCGCTCTCATAATTCATCTACTCTTTTTCTCTCTAATCATTGGAATTGATTCGATTCTGGCTGGGTTGATCGTTCGGCTGAAATGAGTGCCTTATGGTGAAATTAGGTTCTCAACCGAATTTACTTTACTGGCCTTCAATCCGAACATTTTATATTCCGATACGGCCATTGCTAAGTTCAACAGCATTAACCTCACTGCATACCGGGTCTTCACACAAATAAAAATGATGTCTATATTCTCAGTAATCTATTCACTCGCTCTCTTCTGTTTCCTATCTTGTTCCTTTCTTTTATTCTATCTATATTTTTCGTTCTTAATTTATTCTTATGCCGCTCTTTCTCGGAAAAACACAAAGAATCCTTTCTCATCTAAGAAGGCTTTTCACTTTCTCTCTGAAGTTCTTTAGTTATTTCTTTCTTTTTTTTTACATTCTCTTATATCAACCGACTATTTTCATATTCCTATAATCACTAGCTAAATTTTCTTTTAACAAAATACTTCATTTTTTTTCTCAGAGTTACTCGTACACTCGATTTTCTAGAATTGTCTTTAACAATACTTCAGTCTTTCTCCCTACATTGAATTAACGCCCTTTCTATTTCTCTATATAGCCACTATCTCTTTATGTTTCGAATATAGCTTGTCTCCAAGCTAAAAAAAACATTCTTAAACTATCTCAATAGTCGAATTTATCGGGAGGTAACGAAAATAAAACTGCCTCGGAAACCACAGCAACTTTAGAAATAAATTGCACACTGGAAAGAATTCACAAAATGTCGTGTCTTTCTGACTGCTCGTTTTCCTGTTGATTTTATTGGCACGAGACATCTTCCAAACACCTGGATATCGCTCAATTGCAGAAAGGCTCGTATCTAGACATGCCAAGATGTCCTGCTGCTCACGAGTAAAAACCGGATGTAACTGGTGTTATCAAACATGTCCGCACGAGATCCGGGGCCTTTTTGCGTCTATACTGTAGCGCATTCCACGCATATATTTTACGTTGAAAACAGGAAATATTACATCTTCCGTTAAATCATGAGCATCTATTTACCTACTTATTTGTATCACAAACAAACATACGCCATTCTATATTTAGTGACCTGATACACATATTTAATATCAAGTAAAACGGTGAATCCCTGTTTTCATTGACATATGAGTATGAGAGATATTGTAAGTTCCGTTTTCATTTCAAAACCAGAATACTGGATAATATGAATATACATAATATTGTTCAAATGTAATTATTTAAAAAAATTGTATTAAGAGCTGCATGATTAATCAATAGACAGAAAAACAGATATCTAGGATTGCTTGTATATATAATTATATAATATGCCTTTTCTTCTTAAGCAACTTTCAAAGCAAAGAATTTTAATATATAATGCATATGTAATCGTTAAGTATTTAATAAATATTTTTATCTGAAATTATTTCTTAATAGAAAAAAAACATTTATTGGGTAGCCGTGTTTGCGTATATATCTAAATTATATATATTTTCTAAAAGGCAAATTAATATCTACCGGTTTAGTGTACTAAATTCCTTCTAAAGCAAATGTTTCAACAGGGATATTTTCTATATTAAGTCTATCGATGTCGACTGAAACCCGTGTAGCCATTAAATATAAGTTTTATAGCAGTATGGAAAAATAAATATGAGATATACAATATTTAAATGAACCATTTAAATACGAAGTAAAATTGAATATATTCAAACAGGTGAAATGTCACGTTAAATTTGCTGTCTTTCACGAAACATTCAAAATGAAACTTGCTATATTTCAAGTGTTTTCTAAATTTCCGATTCTTCAATGAAATTCTTAACTCCCACGTTTTAGATGTTTCAGATTATCTATTGCAAAGCCGGTTCTTTATTTAGTTAAGAAATCTTAATAAAGATTATTATGAACTCTGTTTATTATAAAGTGTATTTAAAGCAGTCTGAATGTTTGAGAAAACGTATTCAAGAAAAGATGTGCCCTTAGGCAGGATTAAAACTTGTGTCTCTTTTAATAGAAGAAAGCGTTGTTAGATTCTAGGTAATGTATAGTGAACTATTCAGTGTTGCTCAATTGGCGAGACATTTCGTGGCCGAGTTGATCTAAGTCGCATTGAATCTAGCGATGGTTTCTCCTGTTAAGGGGGATGCAGTTTCGAATCCTGCCGGAGGGAGCATCTTTTCTTCAATAACATTTCTCGAATAGTCAGGTAGGTAGATGAAAACGAATAATTATACCGTTTAATAAATAAATGGACCCCATTCTCAAATATGGTTATCCACTAAAAATAATGTTAAGCGACACACACACATCGGATGTAATATGATACACACACACACACAGGTATGTGTGTGTCGTATTACATTCTATCGATGAAGTGTTTCTGTTTAAATTGTATTGTATTTTTCCTATTTTCGATAAGGTTTTTGTACATCTGGATAAGAACTTGAGATAAACTTACCTAAAATCAATTTGGAATAGTTTATACAGAATTTTTATCTGGATATGCAAATGTTTTTCGTAAAAGGAAAAAAATACACATTACGCACAATGTCATTGTCGTTTGAATTTAACATAAGCTTAAATGAATTCTTGCTGTCTCATACACACATATATATATATATATATATATATATATATATATATGATAGCGCTAATAACATCTTTAATCCAGATAATTAACAATTCTGACTTCTTGGGAGATCCAACAATAAAGAAATGCAATGAGCTGGACCCCGATCCTTATTTTTCCATTAGCGCAATATATATTGAATTAAGATAGCATTTGCAGATCAGGAGAAATGCCTACTTTCACAAAAGCTGCTCTCCTAGCTATGTTTGCTTTTGTGTACCGAAAGCCGAAAGTAATTACGGGACACACTTAGCTATCCCGGCTCTTCGTTCATCAAAACGTTTGGACGTTTCATTTGATATATTTTCTGTAGAAGAAAAAAAAACTTATTTACCATCCCGTGTTCACGTAATACCTAACTTCATAGAATGAAGTACGTTCTTCGTTTAGTGCAACCAATTTTCCTTGCCATTGTTGCTAGCTCTGGCAAAATCTATCACATTATTTCTTTCAATATAATTCACACAAACCTATTGTATTTTTAATATGCCCTCAACTCTGACTTCCTGAAAAAAATTGTAATTCTCTAGGAATTATTTTCTTTGTAACATTTTTTCATCATGTTTCTCATTTTGCTTCTATTTGCTATCAACGCAGACGTCTAACTTTCTGAAGCTCATTCCCTTTCTTTTTCCATGAGTAATTCGTTTTACATATACCACACAATCCCCCTAATTATAGTCGATTTTGAACAAATGGTTTCTTTCTTTCTTGTATGTTTTCTAATTTTTATATATTTATGGAGTCCTCATATTTCAGAGAACATTCAATATGTCAACATATCCTTAATTTCTTTTTGCCGCAAATATATATTTTAATCTAACTCGCGATCACACAAAAACGCATATACTTATGTAACAAAAAGTATGAATGTATACGAATATTGCTCAAAATGTGATAGTTCAGCAGAATGGTTAAAGATGTTAGCTTCTCTTCACCGTCAAGATGGTGGAATCTGGTCAACATAACATGGACTTTCAGAGTGTTTCATTGGTAGATTTTCATTTCGGATAAACTACTCTTTTCTCTAACTGTCGTATTCATCAACTAAGTGTAAAACATTCTCAGCTAAGGTTCCTAGAACCACATCCACATTTTGCATGATCAAAGTTTTGGGCAACGCTAAGAGTTTTAAAAAGTGACAACACATTTGGCCCTCCTTAAAAAACGCATTTTCTTGGTAGTTCACGTATATTTTCTTTAGTTTTCGACTTTTTATCGTTTACTCGCCAAGTGTTTTGTGCTAATTAGAAACAAATGAAGAGATGGATACTATTCTATTTTTTTATTAATAAATTGACGCCTAATTTATACGAGTAATTAGGTGGGTAGTATTTTAATATGCGTTTATGTTCTATTATTCGGCATATCACTAATACGTCTCTAGAGAAAAAAAATAAATTTTAAATTATTGTCATCATTTCTTACACCTTATTTTATTTGTAAGCAATACCGTGATAAATTATTTAAATTTCAAACGTAGACTCACAACGTGTTTTCACATAGTGACTTTCAATAATTTTAAAATGATTTGAATACGTTAATCAATGAAAATTATATTCACTGAATCTGAATACATTTACCATCTTCAATAAAGTTTTAGTCTTAAGTTTAGTGCATATAGCAAAAACAAAATAGCCGCATGGCTCCGAAAAGTATCCTTAAACTTAAAAATATATTACTATAATAAATATTTTCATAAAGTTCTCACTCTTACTATTTTCTATTGGAACAAATAAACCGAAATTATAGTAAAATGAAGCAACCTTTATATAAGTATTTATCGATATAAATCTTTACTTGAATGTGATAAAATACATAAACTGAAACATTCGACAACAATTTAAAACAGCAATGGTATAACTGCCAAGGTCAGAATTTTAAAAAAATGACTATAACGCCAATGTTTAGAACGAATTCTCTTACCCAGTAGTGAAATAAATTCCCAAAGTTGCACAAAAATATAAAAATTACGTGCATTGTATATATGACCCGTTCAGAGGAGGAGGAGCGTATTCAACCAAAAAATTGCTTTTTTTCACTGCAAATTATTCATTATACCATATCCAAGTACTTTACGAGAAATTACAGATGATTGCACAACATTTCAAGCTCAATTCAAGTTTATAGTTCATAACCAGGCAATGAGATGAGGTAACCGTAGATTTGGCTGCAGACCATCATTACGTTATTGTTACATAATAATTATGTAACAATAATAAATTAGTTATTTTTTGTGTGAAAAGCATTATATGTCTGGTCGTATATTAGTTTAAAATATTCTTTTTTTCACAGGGTTTATTTTTTAAATGGAATAATATCATTCTAAATTTCAGAATTTCATTATTGCACATCACAATAACAGGAAGAAAGCGATGCAAAAGCAAAAATGTTAAGAAAGCGTAAACGAAAAAGATCCAGTTCATTCAACTAACGAAAGTTAGCACTACAGCCAAATATTCTAAAATGCTGCCAGCAGAAAATGAAAAATACTTAACAACAAATAGAATGTATCATCAAAATTTATTTTGTTATTTAAATAAATGTAATAGTCAACAATGATTCCATTTTACTTGATATTTCCTGTAATACATTCTTACTAAATATTATTATTATTGTTACTAAATTATTTAAGTGGAAGGAAGTTCTATATTTACAATTTCATACAGCTAACAATGAAAAGAAATGTTGAACAAAACTACCTAAAATCTTTAAGCGTGTATTGCCACAAAATTACCAAATGTTGAATGCTCCACCGATAGCGTCATATATCCACTATATCCTTTAGATTAATCTTATATCTTATGGATTAGAGTGTTTCCATGGTCACTTCAACGACCATATGTTAATTTGTAATGAGACATATACAAGAAAGAGAAAAGTACTCGAAAATATCACGTAGTAATAATTATAAAACAATAGCATTTATAAAAATCCTAAAATATAAAATTCAAAAAATTATTTGTCGTTGAAAATGAAGTCTGAAATCTATCCAACAACCGTCGATGCATGTAGCCAATGATCAAACTCGCTTACAAGACTCTTGTGGGCAACGTTGTCAGAAATTGTAGAGAGTAATGGTTACTTTTGAAAGTTTTTAAATTCGGGAAAGACATGTGTATATAAGGACATATCAATAAAATAATCAGAAGTATGAGTGAAAATGGTGTCTTCGAAAAGCATTATATATATATATATATATATATATATATATATATATATATATATAATGCTTTTAATCATTTCCACTCAAGCAAGGCAGGAATACCCACTAGTATGCAGGGTGTTACAGAGAGGGAAAGTGAGAGAAAATAAAAGGCTGAGCGAGGAAAAGATTATATATATATATATATATATATATATATATATATATATATATATATATATATATACACCAAAAGCCAAGAAATCAACTTATCTGCGTTAGTCGAGTGGATATCTCCAGGCAGAGTTCTAATTCGCCGAAGCGAGAGTCCTTATGATAAAACAATATTTTGTCGGGCGGCAATATTCCTGAAATCCTTTTCTTTCGGAAATAGTCGGGGATCCACAGCTTCAAGTACGGGTATTCATTGGTCGATTCGTTTTATTAGTAGTCCTTTCATTCTGTAGTCGACAGACTTTGCCGTTTTCTTTATTCCGATGGGAAGTCCATTTAGAATCGGGACGTTTCGCTCGAAGATGTTAATCGGCCGCTGGTCAGACAGGAAAATTAAACTTTTTGTTTTAGATATTTGCTCTCCCCAAAGATCGTCACGTAAGTTCCCTTCGTCTTTAAGGATGGGGTGCAAATCACGAAAAGTTTGCGTGATGGCCAAAGATTCAATCAATCCTCAGTATGGTCTGATCAGGTGATCGCAGCAGGAGAGCCTGATGGTGCCTGGAGTTCATGTAACGTCAACAGCCTGACGGTGGAGTGTTTTTGGGACCAGGTCATTTTCGTGTCGGGTGGCTTCAAAGTTCACAGGCTTTTGGGTGGGAGAAAAGGGAAAGACAGAAAGAATCGGAAGAGAAGAAAAGAGCGGAGTAAGGCTGATCATAGAAGATATTCGCTCGCAAGTTGAAAACATTGAATTTTATTTATTTATTTATTTTTAGATTTAACTATTTTCCGAACTTGAATTTCGGGGATTTTTTTTTTTTTTTTGCGAGTGGGGGGTTATACTTACGCATATATGGATAATGAAATTGCAGGTATGTCACTACATTATATATATATATATATATATATATATATATATATATATATATATATATATATATATATATATATTCTCGATTTTAAATCTGGGGACTGATTTGGGCATTTCAAAATATTTACATTATTTTCAGCAAGCCATTTTTCGTAGATTTTACAATGTCCTTTTTATCATCTTGTCGGAAGGTCCAGTCAGTCAGGAGGAAATTCAAGATTTTCAACCGAAACAATTAAATTTTCTTCTAAAATATTTTGATATGCTGCGGCATTCATTTTACCATCAGTTACTGATATGTTACCGGTACCGTTTGCAGTAAAGTTTCCTTATCCGTATGTTCACGGACGAAATTTCAACCTGACATCTCTGTGATTTTCAATATTAGTTGAGTTTTCTAAAGGGAGCTTAACTTTAGATTGTTCCTATGAACTTCATTTTTTATTGTCCATTTAGTGACACAGATTCCTGATGAAAGCAAATCCTCCTGTAACTCCTGATGAGTAACCATTTGGATTTTGTTTAATATGATTCATTAATTTCCTCGAAGATTTTTAAGAAATCTTCCGTGGAGCAGCTGTTCTTCTTTAGTGTTCAAGTCAATAAATGTATTAATGGTAGTAATATTCAGGTTATCTGAGATTTTCTTATAACTTTTATCTTCTTTTCAGAGCTTAACAATCAATTCTTTTTGCGAATTTCTCATTTATTTACCTCTTGCCATGATGATAACTTTCTTGTACGAATATCAATTACAGAATATACTGTTTTTATTTTATGCTAAAAAATAAATACTGATAATATTACTGGAATATTCTAGAATATTCCAGTTGAATAATCTAGTGTATTAAGGCAATTTAAATTTTTAAATCTGAAATTTGAATTGTACGAATGACTTTTTCACCCATTTAAATGGACAAATGGGATTTATTTCTATCATTTTTTATGCATATTTTGTTATTATGCATCTGTGTACAGTTACAAATATGAAAATTATGTTTATTCTTTAATTGAAATACAATAGATTAAAAATTTTGTGTACAAATATTTGTTCCCCCCCACACACACACATATATATATATATATATATATATATATATATATATATATAATCTGTTATATTTGTTAGAATTTTAACCTTGATGCCAGGTCATTCAATAGTGTTTTTCCAGTAATCTATTTATGGCTTGATTTTGGTGTTTCGGCTAGTGGCGCAAAAATAATAAATATTTAAATTTATTAAATTTACAGCCACGTTTTCCTTTCACATGTATGACTCCGGAAAGACATGTCTATTCTCTCTCACACACACACACACTGAGTATATAAAAGCTATTTTTAGTTTGGGCTCTCCGTAATCGGCTGGCATCTTGTGCAAGTGAACAAATATGAATTCAGATCCATAGTAAAGGCAACCGGTAATTACTTTCGTGCAAAGTCACAGGTAATAAAGAAAATGTAGTCTGCAGAGAGTAATTGCCGTTTACATCATGACGGGTCGTTGTTTTATAAAATAAAATACGCACGGAGAGACTTTTTATCATTGCGCTGTATTTTATCTACATTTTGCTAGATAAAATAAATCTTAAGTAATATCAGTTAGATATATTTTCTTTTCTTTTTCGCTTTCTCTAGAGACTTTCAATTTAGCTAAGTTGCTTTATGTCGATTAATCCCCATATTTTTAGCATTACTAAATCATATTCATTGCAATAATAGGAAAAATATGGATTTTGATGTCTCCGTTTGTTTAGCAAAATCTCATTAATTCCTCTGTCCACCAATCTACCATTGTAAATCAATCTGTAAAATGTATAGTTTAATTCTGGATATTTGTCCGTCCTGTTCGATCTCCGCTAGAATTTTGATGCGTTTCCGTCTCGATCCAAGATAAATGTGATTGCAATTGTACACAAACAAAACACATCGGAATGGGATCAGACCCATATCGAAGGTTTAGCAATAGGCTCCCATTATCACCAGCAATGGCAAACTTATACTTGCATTACATCGAACAAATGGCATTAGAATCCACATCTCTAAAGCCAACCCTATGGCTGAGATACTTAGATGAAACCTTCATAGTCTGGCCACACCAGGAAGATGTCCAGCTACAAGTGGACAATGTGAATATAATAAGATCATTGATACATCTTGCAATGTACAGAGAAAACAAATTCGCATTCCTGGATATACTAATATCTTGAACAGAGCATGGGTTCAAGACATATGTATAGCGCAAGCCAACATTCACCGGACAATAGCTTAACTTCAAATCCCACCTCCCATACAGTATAAAGAGAGGGATCACCCGTTGCTAGCAACATCGAGCAAAAGCCATTAGTGGCGACTCAGTGATGTATCAACAAGAAATGGTCAGTGTAAGCAGTACTCTACCTGGGTTCATGGCAGCATCTCCGATAAACTGTGATAGAAGGGTACAAGAGGATAACTACACTCAGGGTAGGCAGATCGCAACTATTATCTATGTAAAGGAATTATCGGAGAAAATACAACAGATCTGTGGCCCAGATAATATCAGGACGCTCTTCAAAAGTGGTTCAACACTGCGCAGACTTCTCTTCCGAGCAAGGTTTCTCCCCCACAAGGAATAACATGACTTGGGACTGTGTATACTCCATCCTGTTCAGCTGTGTTAAGAAATATAAAGAAAAAACAGGCTATCCCCTTAAGGTAATACTGACTATCGTAAAGCCGTAGTACGAGAGGAAATAGACAATTCAGGCTTAACTGATCATGTGGAAGGAAAAGGGAGATCAGCGCACTCTGTAAGATGAGGTTGAAATAATAGAGAACATCACTGGAAAATACGAAAATTTAAGGAATAAGCCACAAAAAATCTATCAAGCATAGAAATAAATACAATATGGAAACTAGTAATACGGAGCGCTAGAGAAAAGCAATAATAACATAGCTGCAGTATGAGCTCTGGTAAAAAAATGTTTACTGAGACAGTAAGTTCATAAATCCCCAAATTCATACACTGATGTCCTCAAGAACACATGGCCAGTGGATAGAAGAGTTGGTTGGATACAGTGATTTACCCAAAGTATTGTGAGTTCAATCTCTAGCTACTGCCAGTGAAAAAAAAACTTGGAGAGTTGATTTAAATGGATATAACTGAGGCATAGCACGTGGAACTAGACCAATCTACCCCGATGGACGAAATAAAGGGGTCAGGTCGAAATTCCAATCGCCTGAAGAAGGCCGGTGTATACGACGGCTGAAACTACTATCGGGCCCACGAGAATGTGTTTGGTTACTTATGCGATTGGAACGGGCCCAGACGCTATAGAAATTTCAGTCACTTGAAAATATCTGGAGAATACCTGAACATTCATCCTGAAATTCTAAGTACACAACCTTGTTCGGTATAAATCGCCAAATTTTATCGTAATATATTTAATATTTTTCCTACATCCAAGTGACTTTCGTGATTATTTTCCTACATATTTACCAGACTTCTACCAAATACTGACCATGAAATAATTAATTATTTTACAGTCAGCGTTGTTATTTTTCTATTCATTCAGTTATGGATATTGAACACTGGTTGCATTTTGTAGGGGAGATCAGTTGGCAAAGTAACTATTCACCTTCCACCTAACTTTGCAACAATGTTACTGATATTTTTTATACTTCAGTCATATGAAAGGGTAAGAAATTTCTATAATTATCAGTTACTCTAGTAGTAGAAAATATACTTTGGAAGCTAAGTTGAGTTTTCCAATATGGATGGATAATACTTTAATTTTACAGAGTTTTCTCGAATCTTTTACGTCACGGATATCTTCAGATTCATTCATTTCTTCTTTTTTGTGATTTACTGGAATGACAAGGGATATTTTAACTTTCTGATTGAAAACTGGGTGATAAAGATTTCTTTAATTTCATATATATATATAGGTATATATATATATGAGAGTAAGTGAATGGAAAGAGCAATCAATACTACATGGTGACTCAATTTAACCCACCAATCAATCTTCACTATACGACTAAGTGAAGTAAAAGAAATTAGAAACCGTCCCCTCTTCTTGCTTTTGTTTGTGGCTAATGCTTAACGTTATTTATAAGCATGGCTTTTAGTTTGCTTATTTTATTTACATATTTCATATATTTATCTACATTTTTGAATATTTTTCTCACTACTAAATCTTGATATTTTAAATATTGTTTATTAGATTTAGACTTTATCAATTTATTTAGTTTTTCACTCATGATGTGTTTGTAAGCAGTTAGCTGGGAATTTGTTTTCTTGTCAGTATTTCGAATTAAGCTCTAACATTTGTTTAGCAGGATGATTATTATTACTTTCTCCTTCAGTCAAAAGTTCCATTCTTCTTTTAAGATAGTGCCATTTTCCTTACTATCCATGTTATTTTCATTTGTTATATTTGGTATTTTTGAATTACAATATTAGTTAACAGACATTTGCAATATTTTCATATTTATTGTTATCAGTTCTCATTCTGTATTAGTAGTTTCTCTGTTTAGAGGAGCCCTCTGTTTTTCTTCTAAAATATATTTTCTTTATTTCCTTTGAATCTTACAAATGCTTTGTATATGAAGTTAGTTTGTAAGCATTTACCATTGAGTGTGCATTCGTAATTTAATTTGCACTTACTGTGGAACTTATAGCAACTGGTAATTCACTGGTGATTTTCCCTTTTTTATTTTAGCTTAGTTTTTTAGCATTTCGGTTAAGGATTTCTGCAGGTGTCTCGATTCTGAAGAAATTTCTCAATTATTTTGAGGAATATTTTACCTATATTTGCTTTTATATATTTATTATTGAAGATTTTAAGCTAATATTACTTCTTTTTTTATGGGGAAATATATATTTCTGAAAACCCCTTTTGAGTGACAGTATATATTAGTTTTTTGTCATCTTTGATGTTTTTCTTTTCTGGAATTGTCAGAAAAGTTACATATTATTTTGTGGAGACTGCAAGTTACATCTCAGAATTCTGACTCCTTCAGGTTTTTTAACATTGACTGTTTTTTTTAAAGTGTTATAATGTTTCCCTTATTTTATCTGCTTAATCTTATTTCACTGTTTTAATATCTTATACAGGTTTTTGTATTGTGAGGTCGTCGTCTTCGTGCTGTCGATTCCACTTTTTGATCACATAACGGAGAAGAAAATATATCTTCCCATGGTTACATCTAAATTTAGCTCTGTTCCTTCTTTTATGCTGCGTCGTTTTCTCATACTAGCGATTCTGCAGCGTTTTATAATTTTCACTGATGGGTTTCGATCTTTCTGGAAAGATGACCGCATTTGATGTAGATTCAGAAATGGATACAAGCCGTTTACATCAAGTTAATTGAATGTGCAGCTATTTATGTCTATGATGAATCTTATAATTTGCATTGACTTCTGTTTAAACCACACTGCCTATATCTACAAAGGCTCAGACGTATATTTAGAACCCTTTCTCGAGATATAAAAATCGTAAATTACACACACACATTATTGGCCCAACTCACCTCACAATATCTGACCAAATGTGACAATAAATCAGAAAGAAGCAAATTATCATCAAGCCCTCGTAAATATGTTTGTTTGTGCAAATACAAACTGTTGATATCCTAAGAAAAAATGCATAAGTATTATGAGTTTAAATAATACATACGTATTTCGTATACAGCTGTTGATTAAGGTCTTTTGCAATAGGAATTTGATCCTAGTTAAAAAAAAAACAGTTATAATTGTATTCACTTGAACATATTTCATATCATTATTAGGCATACGGAAATTCTCAATACTATTGGTCAATATAAAATAATATACAAGGACTCAAAATCGCACGAATGAGGTAATGATAATATTAGCTGTTTCCTTATATGGAATCATTCGAAATTCATTGACCGAGCAGCCAGTACCACATTGGCTGATTAAAGTTCATAAAAACTTCTTTTTCAGAAAAATAGGTTTCTCAAGGCCATTTGTTTGAAGTGGTGCAGAATGACAATGAATATTTATCCTTATTTTCTCTTCGGGTTACAAGGGCTATCTATTTTAGCTCTTACTGTTGTTGAAAGTCTATGAGTAATATCCTGCCTATTATTTGGTACAGTTCATTGTCTAGACACACGTACTAAAATCAATATTCTCAATAACGGGATGCAGCTTTTTGGAAAGTGAATCTGAAAAGACATCTTTTCATAACCATCTCTTATATGCACACGTAAGATTATACGTGTGTGTATATTCTACTCTTTTTTTTTTTTTAAACATGAATTATGCAGAAACTCTAGTTTTTCTTTAGTATCTCGTATCAAGATGGTAATAGCTTTTCCTTTTACTGTCATATGTTGGAGATTCTGCAGAGTGAAAGTGATACTCTAACATATTACCAGAAGTGTTTAATGTGATAGATTCGAACGATAGGTGGCCAACGCAAGATACTAAGGTCTGCTTAATTTTCCGTAAACCATTCCATTTCAACTTTTTCAATGTGGCAGGAAGGATATTCCTGCTGGAACATGCCATTGTTATCGTCGGACGCAATGAAAATTAACGGGAGTTTCTGATTTTCATTGATTTTGACTATAACAAAATGCAACAAAATAGGTTCAATATATATTATGGGATCCAGTGTTTTAAAGCAGAAATTTGACTAAACCATCACAGTTATGTCCCCTGAACAGAATATGCCTTTGCTATATTCACGTACTCATTACAAGAGGATTTTAGCATATAAATCCACGATAAAACTTATGCAACGAGAATCTATGCTCTCTTCATTGTGCTTCTTTAACTTAATGTATGTAGATAATATTTCATTAATACAATAAACATTCTGCTGACTAGTACTTCACGGAAAACTTCAATTTCTACATCGATTAGTAACAGAAACTTCTCAGCAGTTGGTGAATTTTACGGGCCATTGCTGATATACAATATTTTTTGTATTTATTTCACACCAAGCAAAACGATATCGCGACTAAGACAGAAAGAGGTACTGATAGTAGAAGTTAAGTCATTAATGAAGAGAAAGTAGAATAAATGAACAGCTTCAGGACGACAGAAGAACGCAATTGGCGTTATATTTAAATTTTCGAAGATTGTAGATGAGAGGAAAGCATGCAAGCAATCAGAAGAGCGTTCAAGAGATGGTAAGCGCGAGATAAGAAACTATTAGAATAGAACGGTTATATATAGCTATTTCAAAAGTAAAACGATGAGACCTATGAGCCAATCGAGTAGAACGTTTTAATTCATCCAATCAAGGTTGCAAAAAAGAAAGCTCATTAATATAACTGCCATGGAAATATTTATAGATAAGAGAGAGTAAAACCGCAGTATTGACGTTGGAAAATAAAATGGGATGCCAGGTCTAGATGGATAAAATTACAGACATTTCTTAGGATTTTGTCGACAATCTCAGGATATATTTCTGGGAAGCAGACTAGGAATGACAGCAACTGCAAGTACATACTCTAAAAATCTAAAATTTTCTCTGGCATCCTCATATTTATTTTTAGATTTCGTTCAGATATTTTTTGTTCGATACTCCGGCCTTCTCAACACATTAAATCCAAGTAAATGAAGTCGACATACTAGGTTATGTTTACCAGCAGAAGAGGGGAATTTGTAACTCGTTTATATAGGTAATTCATATCCATGTCAAAGTTTTATCTCATCATTACGCATGTGCGCGTGCGCGCACACACACACACACACGTGGATGTGTCGCATTCGTATTTTCAACCAAATTTATATAAGAATTATTTAAAACTCAAATTCTAGAAAATCTCCAAATCTTAGAAATTGAAGTTGTCACTCATCAGACACAATGCTGAATCCACTAGAATAGCAATGTTTTGTCAGTCACCTTTTCTCTATGACACACAGGCTATGAAAATCATACTATTTCATTTGTCCTCGTTTCTCTCCAACATTCTTTCTTCTTTTTTACAATTTTCCTCCTCCTCCTTAAAATTATTATCTCTGCATTTTGTTTGGTCGCTAATTCTGCAGTGGACACATTTTTTTTTTCTCTCCAAAACTTTACACGTAAATCTCTTGAAAGAAAAATCATTATTAAATAATCATCGTCGATTTTATAAAAATCCAATAATTATTTGATTATTATTAATTTTTTAATCAAATTTTTTTTCGCTGAAGATTTTATTATACAAATTATGTTGATTTCTTAATTTACAGTTTTTCGCTCTATTATTTTTCACAAATGTCTCCACGTCTCAAATGTACAGAAATATGTTTTATAACACAATTTTATTTTTATTTTTTTTTTATTGACAATGATTTTTGATGAAAATTATTCTATGCAATTTTTTTTTGTTTTTATTATGGTGTCGATTATACACTTAAATGTTTTCTTCGTGTCTACAGTATAGAAAATATTTACATACATTATATATCATATCAGGCGAAATTTTAAAGTATACTGGGGGATTTCACTACGTTATATATATATATGCGTAATCAGTTATTATATATTATAAGAGCATTAGCAGACTTAATTTTTCTGCTTCTTTTGGTGGAAACGGTTCTTTTGTTTGATTATACATTACAATGTTGCAAACAGTGAAAAAAGGTGCTCGCTGCAGTAACTGAATTTCCACCCCCTTATGCTGACTAACAAAATTTAAATTTGTCAGACTTAACCTATCAATGAAAAGATGAATAATAAATCTGTAGTTGTAAAGTTCGCGGTTAAAAGAAACTCGATGATACAGGTGGATGTAATAACGTTATATGCAAGTTATCTACTTAAACATATCAAGGTTTAAATGATTTATAATAAGAAGAAATAATGCAGGAGTAACAAGGACATGATTTGCTAAAAGAACACTGATGTGCAGCAAAGCATGAAACCGATGTATTTCACGAAAATTGACACACACACACACATACATATATATATATATATATATAGCGATGAGTAAATTGTCGACATTTTATATTTTTAACTTCACTGATCTATTCCGTCGTTTTGAACAGAACTGTTGGTGGAATAACCTGGATATTATACCTACGAAAGGCATGTAAAATCAAGCAGGAGAAAGACAAACCAACTAGTGCGAGAGTAGATATGCGGCTCTGTGAATCTGTGACTGATTTCGTTATTTTTGTCTCCAGTTTTCCTTAGGAGAGAACACAATCGACGTATTCGGGTGCCCCAAATTAGGATAGCATAATAATAGAGAATGAAGAACTGGAATATGTCCAGGAGTATATATACTTTTCATAGGTGCTAAAATTAAATTAAAATTACGAAAATGAAATAAAACTACGTAAAACATCTGATCGAATATATTTAATAAAAAGAAAAGAATGAAAATAACTGGCCAATATACTAAAACGAAAATTAACTTCTTTATATGTACCGTCTCTCCAGGACATATTCTATTATGGCTCTCCACAACTTCCTATTATATATAACTCTTAGCAATATGTCATTAACATCCTGCAATCCCTGTTCTACTACCCTTTTATACAAGCTTTGGTTACTCAGTGTTCTTTGTCTTTTATTTTCTGTATCTACAGTGCGTGTCAATTTCTCGATCTATTTCTGTTTGATGTTGAATATGAGAGCCCTTTTTCTCATTGTTTCCCCTTAGGATTTACTAGTTATTCATGCCTTCCATCCATGGTAGTCTTGAAGTTATTCTTTAGGATTATATGTCTGTGATCTTGATTTTCTTCTTAATCTTTAAGGAAATTATACAACGTTCACTGCCATATGGATCGCTGTTCAGTATTCTTCGTTTCTCACACAATAGCAATTTCGTCAGAGCTGACAAAGTAAATCTGGTTGCTGCACTTGAAAAGGGCCTACAATCAGTGGTTAACTGGGGCAAAAAATGGCTTGTAAATTTTAAAGCCTGCAAAACAAAACTGCTCTTATTTAACCACCATAGGAATTTTTTTCTGCATGTCATCAGCATGGCTGTCGCTAGACTCCTGGGGAGCAACACACAGCACCTTCTTCTTCTCACGTTTTCAACTGACTTGAAGTGGAACGACTACATTGAATCAATTGCTGCATATATTGCAAGGAAATTTGGGTCAATGCGTCATGCCAAAATATTTTCTTATCACAGCCCATCGTTCACATTTACAAATCTAACATTCATCCGTGCATTGAACAGTGCTGACATATCTGGTCTGGTTCTGATGCTATTTATCTTGAGGTTCTTGATAAAGTCCAAAGAAGTAACTGTAATGTAATTGATCCTGACTTGGCATCTCGACTTCAGTGACTTTCTCACCGACGCGACGTGGCTTCACCTCTGTCTTCTCTACAGATATTTTCATAGCAATTGCTCTGATAAGCTTTTTCCTTAGTGACCCGAACACATGAATTTAAAGGTGCTACTAGATTGCCATCTAGGTCCCACTCGTTTACTGCGGAAATAGCTAAATACAACCGCCTCTAATACATCAACAGTTTCCTTTCTCGCATTCCCTCTTAGTTGAACTCCCTTTACTTCCTTCCCTAATAAATATAACATTGAAACATTTAATGCAACCTCAATTGCCATCTTCTTGGATACCGTTCAACTTTTATCTTTTCCTTAATCATCTTTATGCCAAGTCTTTTCTTTCACTTTGACTACCTGTAATCCTTGCTTACTAGTGACATTCCCATCTTGCTTGGGTTGAAATGATTTTAAAAAAAGATTTTGTTTCATAATACTTTCTGTAACTTTAGAAAATCACATACATATCGAATTCTCATATAGCATATTAGGCTGCCCTTCCTGCTAACGCTCATGCATGCTTTTGCTACAATTAATGGTAAGTATTTTTCTCTTTAATTCCTTCTATAGAAATATTCTGTAGTGTTCTTTGTGTATGTTTGTCATCAAAACGGTGTCATCTGCGCATCTTATATTTTATAATGTATGACTGTGCCAAGCAATATTTAATCCTGCTAGGAATTTTTAAGATCGCCTCTCTATAGAGGTCGTATAAATTCGGTGCTAAGATACACCTTGGTTTTAAACCTCTCTCTGTTATTTATATTTACTCACTATTTTTTTTCGTACGCAGGCCATTTGATCCCATTATATATTCAGGATTATTTCAATATCATTCCCAACTATATCTTAGTTTTCTTAGCAATTCAAATAGATTTTCTTTTGGACTTTATCAAATGGTTTCGCCTAGTCAAGGAAACATAGGTATGCGCCCTTCGGCAATTGTATTTCAGGCTTTGATATTTACATCATAAATATTGCATTTATTGCTTCTGTGTGTATAATATAACTACAGTGTATAATGATAGCTTCAAGCGTATTGTGCTAATCAAAGAATTTAACGCTGAAAAAAAAAACAGCAACTTAGAAACCTGCAAAGATCAATTGAAATAATTATTCTATGAATAATTCTAAGCGTTACAGAGAGATAAACCTGGATCGGAGAACAGACTATATATATGACGACATCGTAATTAACCGCTCCAAAATGGCGTTGAGTGAGACATACAGCAACATACGACATTTGAATCAAAATGTTACTTCAAATGGTGTCGAAGAAAAGTATCCCAGATGGAGGCTTGATTGTTATAATAAGGATAGTTGTTCTTCAGAAAGCCCATACACAGTGGTTATGAAATTATTTGGGTAAAGTCTTTGTCCATTTTTTTATTATCTGTACGCATATAAGTTCACTTTGTTATATGCTTCGACGACAGCAAAATTCTAACAAGGTTTTTTAGTCGATCATATGTAATTTATACACAGGTACATGTAGTTAGAGTGATTTAAACTAATGAATTAGGAGATCCTATAACAATTGGAATATAATACAAAATGAGAACACGATCTTTCGAAGTGGCCTTTTCGTATGCAAAGACCCAACGTGATTTCCATGATTCCATTTCTCGCACCATGCCGGAACACCATTTCCTTAACTCAAACAGAACTTCGATATCCACATTCATAGGAATGACAAACATACCTTACCATTCCGGAATACCGCTCCAAAATACAAAGGGTCATGAAACATCTTTCCGCACCAGTTCGAAAAATACCACGTGTATTTCATCGCAGCCGTTCTCTGAGCTACTGACTGACTATAAAATCAACGCCGATTTCACGCGAGCAGATGCGGCAAGAGTGGCATAAGAGACGGGCCCCACGACAGGCAAGTTTAACTGAACGCGGTTGATTACACGACTACAGGCCATCAGCAGCGACACAGAGAAGCTTCCATAAACAGCGATGCCATTTACCAGCGACGAAACCAACAACAGTAACGAACTCTCGCCTACTGCAATGCGATAAATCTTTGAATATTTCTCCCACATGTCTCTCATTTGACTATATATACGTGTTGATTTTTTTTCATGTGTCTAGCTTTACAAGTAACTTGGGTTATGCCCCGAACAAACACTCAGTCTCCTAGAATTAATATACGACAGCCCGGAACGAGCAAACGATGGAACTTTGTATATCAGATAATATAAAATCTCTTTCATATATTTAAACCGCGTCTAATCTCTTTTTGTTGTTGTTGTTATTTTTTGTTTTTTTTTCACTTCCACTTTTTTTATTTCATGTGAACGGTATGGCGGCAGTTAAATATTCATTGCCAAACAACAAAAGCTAATCCTTTATTCATCCCATGTACTTTAGGGAAACATTTTGTATATACAGAATTCGAAATTTACAAATATGATACATTTTCTCTCCAAACGTTCGTTAATTGATTATACTCTACTAATCATTCATTTTCTTCCTATCCAAACTTATTTTGGAATTAATTCCGTTCCGAATTGAGAAATCTAATTATTAAGCTAAGCACCATACTTTCTATTCTATATTGATATGCACTACGTACGCAGATGATTCGCTATTTACATCCAAGTATACTGCCATACCGCGTTTACATGCCATTTCCTGTACAATAGCCGAAGTTCAGTAGCATTGAGCTAGTTCACTAACTAGATGGGTAACCGCTTGGGAATAACCGGTGCTGCAAGCTCGGGTGTGTGCGTGGTGTAATGGATAACAGCTCGGAATTGTAAATCGCAAAGCTGTGTTCCAATTCCAGTCGGTTTTATTATATTCACTTACACGTAAATACCCTTGGAAAGTTATGAATCCACCTCTTTGTCTCACTAGCTAGGAATTAATTAGTGGGACTTGTATCAGCAAGTAATGATTATCTCAAAAATACTTAATAAGCAATAAAAATATTCCGCCTTTAAATAACCTGTAAAAGATTGATAAAGTGTTAAAAAAAAAAAACACAAATCAATCCACATTCTGTATCCTAAACAGGTTATATTAAATTTGAGCTGAATTTTTCATTGTATAATATTTGAATAAGATTATTATTCAACCATGCATAAGACGTCTTAAGAAGTAATGAGTATATCTCTAAAAATAATGTTTTTTTTTTCTTACTTTTCAGTTAAATTCTACTTAATTTATTTACGCATAAACTAATTTCTTCTTTATATCATTGAAAATTAAAATATACTGCTTATCGCGCCGGTTATTATGGAAATGGTATTTTATGTTATTTGCAGAATATTTAATAGAATCTTTAAGAGATATTTCGTAACATGTTAAAGAAAACTTCAGAAGCCCCACACGTAAAATAAAGATTATTTCTTTATCTCTAAAGCACTGATTTCAGAACTACGTTTTGAAAAAAAATCCTGAAAATGAATCATATACTGTTAGTGTTCTTTCGCCCACTATATGCTAGTGTCGTAGAATCTTTTTCGCAAAGGCAAAATATTTTAGAAAAAATGACTTTGACGATCAAAGCATCGGGTCAACGCATCGCGAAATAACCTCTAGAGAATTGTATAAAAGTTTCATGTTATGTGAATAACATAGGCTTTTGATTGTAATTTCTTTTATGAAAAGCGTTGTGCATAAAAGAAAGAGCGCCACTAGGCATTTTCTGTCATTGATGGATGAAAAAAGGCTACTATTTGATCAGCTAATATATTTAGCTACATTTTATTTATATATTTATATCAAAGCGAAATAAATAATTAGTCTACTATTCATAGACTTTATGCGGAATATTTGAGGTATAACGCGATATGCCAGCAGGATTATTTTCGCCTTATTTTACATTATATAGTAAACTAATTTTCCTTAGGGATTTTAGTTCTTCATTAAAGCGTCATAAACATGGAAAACTGCATTACTAAATTTAGGAAAACACACTTTTTAATAGAATATCACCTATTTGTTCTAAAAACCGTGTTCTGTATGTCATCTGCGATGCCATTGCAATGGTAAGTCATCTCTCCCACTAAGCTCCTAATTTGATTTCTTATTTTTAATATGCAAGACATTCTCGTCGCAAACAAATGATTTCCATAATCTATGCATTCATATTCGCCTAGTAAAATTGGATTTTCATAGGGAGAAATTCTTGGACTGTTATTCAGAGGCTTTATCCGCTTACAGTACAAAACACCTCTGTAGGTCTATAAAACGATGCGCAGTTTTTGATACTGTTTACGATATATTTCTTGTGCCAAATGGCCAATGCGGTCATGCAACGGTTAGCGGTGATTTATATATATATATATATATATATATATATATACGAAAGTCAAACGATAACATAACGCGTTTCGTTACTGGAAGAAACCACAAATTAAAAGTTTCATCGATAGATTTAACATTATATATATTGAAAGAAATACAACAAAGACCCACTGCGATTATACATCGAAAGGGATTCGTAGCTTGATGTTTCGGTTTATCTAGATTCATAACTTGCTATTCTGTTTTACATTAGACGTAGTTCTAATTTGTCATTCGATTGACCACCATTAATGTGATATATAAATGGGTATTCATATTTTCCAAACAGACTTCTCTCTCACTGATCGATAAAGTTCTAATTAACGAAACGCGTCAAACGAAAACCTTTTCACTATATATATATATATATATATATATATATATATATATATTTGTAATTAAATAATTAAGAAAGAGGAAACCTTAAGTTTCCATGACTATTATTTATTTCCCCAGAAAATATATTTTTCCTCGTTCATTGGGTCACATCTCTAGTTATAAAAGAGTTTTTTTTCTTATTTTTAATACAAATTTTTGAAAGATAGTTTTAGATTAATATAAGATGACATTATTATGATTAATAATATTTAGTAGTAGTATATAATCTGATTATCAATATTAAATTATTATTATTAATTATATTTTTATTTAACATTTATAAATTTTAAAGTTCAAATTTAAACTTACTTTTAACCTTTATTATTATTGTTATTAAAAAATATTATTAATTTTTATACTCTTCTTTTTAAAAGTTGCTTTTTTTCTAATAATCTTTAATATATTGTCCTATATTAATTAGAATTTCATTAATCAGGATTAATAATATTATTAATATATCTTTTTATTTTATTCCTACTTTGTTGTTAATCTTTAATACTTTATGTATTAAATATAAATTATATTGATGTGTTTTTCAAATGTCACCGTGATATGACTATATATGATAACTTACTCCTCCTCCTTCCTTCTTCACCCTCCCATGTTTAACTATTTCTTTCTTCTTCCCCCCTCCTTCTTTACAATTTGTCTTCTTTTTTTCTTCTTTTTCTTTTTCTTTTTTTTCTTCTTTTTTCTTTCGAAAAAATTGTCTCGTCTCTCAACTGAGTTCACTTGAACCTACGTAAATTAAAGACGGTTTCAAAACAACCTTATCCCGACTTTCCATTTCCAAGAGAGACCATTCTACGATCCTCCCACTCCCATCAGCCCTGTCACTTCATATCGATCTAAAACTATCCCTCAAAAACTTGTATTAAAAATAAAACAAACCAAATTCATTTAGAACTAAAGATATAACCGGATGAACGAGGAACAATATATTCTCTCGGGAAATAAACTATAGTCATGGAACCTTAAGGTTTTTCTCTTAATTATTTAATTAATATTTGTTCTGGTTTTATATTGATCATTCTGGATTACATCCTCTTTGGAATTATCCACATTAATTACCAAACCCTTCATTACCTTACTATATATATATATATATATATATATATATATATATATATATATATATATATATATGGGGGGATTCAGGTATAAATAAATATATGTAAAAGTCAATATGGATAAAGACAAAATGACAAACATTTTAAATAAGAAAATAAAACAATAGAACAAAAAATGATATTTACACACCTTCGTTTATTAGGAGTTTTCTTAATTTACCTTTATTTTTATAGTTAGCATTAAATATATTCTCAGAATTCTTGCTTCTGTTCCTAAATACATCTTGCAAAATAAGACCTTAATAATAGACATCAGAAGATTAAATGACTTGGTAAAGAGAAGTTTTCCTTTTTCTTCATTCCTATATATATATATATATATATATATAGTTTACGCGTACTTGAAAGAAATTACGCATTTTACAGTTTCACGATATTTGCCTCGAAGTGCACCGTTGCAATTCTGGCGCTATTTCCATGGCTAATCTTCAAATAAATACTTGTTAGATACACTAGTTCGGTCTCTACAGTTCGCTTTCGCCATGCTACAACCACGCAATTGAAACGCACGTAAATCACCCGCATTTCCTCCGTATTCCATTGAAAATTGGAGGATCCATCCGAATGTCTTTTACCCAATAATTACTACATTGCTGCACTGGCCTCCCACCGAGACACTTACATAAACACTACAATGCCAAGAGTAATTCACTATCTATTCCATTTTTTTCCATTTAATCTTCATTTAATTCTTCATATAACAAAACTCATTCAATAACCCTATATTATGAATGCTTTTGGGCCTTTTACTTAGTGTATATTCTCCATTAGATTTAAAGCGACCCATTGTCAGTCCTTGCTGGTGGGAGATGTGAAATAAACGAATTCGAACTCGCCACGCTTATTCCACTTTCATTATCAACAATAGTTATTCTAACTACAAATTCATCCCCTAATCCGATAGCTTAGTATCTGTCTATATTTCTATATTTTTGAGATGAGGTATTATGTACACTATGTGCATTATTCGGACTACTGTCTTAATCTTTGTTGCCATATTTATCACGTTTCTTCAGGTGACTGGAATGTCAAACGGAACCTTTTATTTCGCGTGCCATGCCTAATGGATATCAGTTATCTCTTGCTAATTTACTCATGTTATTTTTCATATTTCTATTAAATTCTGTATTGAACCTCACAACTAACATCATTAAGCATCTTTAATTTTAAGAATTATAACATCTATTTTCGTATTTTATCCTTCATTAATGCATTTTTTATTGACTTTCACATTACGTAGGGTTAAATTTAAAAACAATACCTATTAATCTAAGTTTAAATCTATATGTAAAATTAGGTCATGATGTGTAACTCTTGATTCCCCCCCCCCAACACACACATATGTTATCCGTCTGGAGGGAGCGATCCCAGCATGCAGCACTTTTCTAAGTGAAATTGGGTAGACGGAACTATTGGGAGCTGTCGATAGCTGTGCTAGCACGAAATTACAAGTCATCGTGACAGAGGTTTTGAGTGTGCTGGCCTTGTTCAGATTGTTGTTCACGCTAGATAACATTTTCTCTTCCAGAAACTATAACAAAAGTCTGCTTAGCATAGTTGCAGTATAAATCACAGGTTGACTGTGGGTATTGAACACACACAAATATGTCTTAGTGAACATCTGCAATAGGGATTGGCTAGCCGCCCTTAGAAATGGGTATCCTCGAATACGAGTGGCAAGCTATATATATATATATATATATATATATATATATATATGTGTGTGTGTGTGTGTGTCATTCACAGACTGTTTTATAGTTCATCAATGTGGCTAGACATCCGACCGAAAGAAAGGCGTATTTATGTTACGATAAACACGCCAGTGACCTAGAGAACTCAATCCAGATTGAAGAGTCTTGCATTGCCATCAGTAATAGTGGCTGTTTACAAATTCGCGCTTTTCTCCCCAGTGCTCGACTAAATTAATTATATTTTGTGACCTTATATATTATATATATATATATATATAATGTTAGTTTGTGTATTTGTGTCAGTGTATAGCAGCCAATTAAGTAATAAAATTATCCATAGGGGAAAAAAAAATCTCCGAGTTGATTTAAATTTCGACAGTTCTTTTACATATATATATATAAAACAAACACATTTTTTTTCTGATCGTCGAATTTAATAAGGTAATTTAATTTATTGCCCATTTTATGCTCAAAAGTCAAAAACGCATTTTTCTCACACACAGATCTGTCTTTCATTCTGACCAGATGAAGCGGAGATCAACAGATGTCGATGGAACCCGCTCTTTATAAAATTACGGGTAGTTCCAGAAATTATCCACTTTGTTTCATTTTGAGAAATTCTCAGGCATAAGACACTGATCCTGTCACCCCCTCTTTAATTGCAAGTGGAGAGGTGACATCTGTGTGACAGTCTCTTAAACTATACTTTGGTTATCATCATTTTTCCCCTTTGCATTTGATCTCACGTTTCGATTCATCAGAATTTTATCCTTCTTCAGAGGTATTCCTCTATCATACGAGATGGTCTCTTTTCTCGTAATGTAGACAATAAATGTTTAACAAACACAAGGTTTAAAAACCTCGCAGCAATTATTAGTATTATTTGAATTATCTCAAATCTTTTCACTCTCAAGTAAATGATGCCCTTCGCTAATAATTTAGTGTTATAATCAATTTAGAAATATTTCTCAAACTTTGTACATTTAGCTCTATATCGAAATCAGGAAAATTATTAGCAAGGAATAAACTTAGTTTCATTGGTTTCGCACGCATAGAACTCAAGCTACACATAAATACAGGAATTTAGATGGAATTCATCATTTAACAATATACTCGACTCAATTTAGTTGATATTCACTTAATTTTAAAGAGATTTATAGTTGTTTTATTTTGTCCCAGCCTCACATATAAACCAGAAATCATTTTCTAACAGTTTTTTCACTATCTTCCTTATGTAAACCAAACTTGGAAATCTTGACTTTTGCATGGGCTTGAACACCGACCAGAAATATGCAGATCTAACAGGAACTATAAGTTGATAGTTAAGTACAATCAATCAATTAGTCAGTCAGTCAGTCAGTCAATCAATCCAGACTGAGCGTAGTCGGGATATTAGTGTAAACTCTACTATAATTTCATTAGCTGCATCGTATTATATGCTAGGTATTGAATTAAATATCCCTAGACTTTTTGCCGCATGGGACTGAAAAGTATAGTATGTCTTTCTAGTTACCCTAAACCTGGAGGGGTTCATGGATTCATTTATTTTCCACAATGGTAT
Source organism: Acanthosepion pharaonis (assembly GCA_903632075.3). Lineage (NCBI taxonomy): Eukaryota > Metazoa > Mollusca > Cephalopoda > Sepiida > Sepiidae > Acanthosepion > Acanthosepion pharaonis. The sequence goes on from CAHIKZ030005506.1 coordinate 532,726, forward strand.
TTGCGTAAAAGTGAATATAAAAAAAAATCTCAGCTGGGATGCGAACTCACTTCTGAGATTTCTCTTTCCAAGCTGCAATCAATTGCCCCAAGCGCACAACAATTAAATTTTATTTTCTATAAAAATTAAAACTTTACAACCAAATATATAATATTTCTTTCTAAAAATTATTTTTAGCTCGGTTGGCTGTTTATATGGTTATTACTATTTTATTATCTATTTAGCATTAATTTTAAAATTATATATTGGATCAGATTTTCTAATATAGATAATTTTGCTTAGTTAACGTTTACCTGATGCCGATATAACTGACTTAAACTTAGTCTCGTGCAGAGATTCATATAAGAACGATATATCATTACTCTTAATATGCACCTCAGAGTTGCAAAAAATGTATGCATGGGGTGTACGCGTACATAGCTATAATTCAATTTTCACATATCTCTGTGAATTGTAGCTGTAAATTGTAAAATATCTGATTTGGGAACACATCTGACCATCATCTTCACACATATATGCGTTTCTTTTCTTCATCTGGGATTTATTTTCCTATATGTCTTAAAGTAAATTGATGTTAGATTCAATTTGCAACATATTTGAATCATACCTTTTGTTTTGTATCTTACATGTAGTCCTAATTTTCTGTTCAATTTGGTTTTGCTAAATTTCTGTTCAAATTACTCTCGCTCAAATGTTTTCATTTTTCATAGATTTGTCTTATTTATTTTATCATCAGTCTAAGAGTTTGAATTCGTTGTGTTTATGCGCTTTTCGTAATGAAATTAATTATATTTGATTCGTTTTATCACATATACGGATCTATTAAATACACAGTTTCTATTTGCCTTTTATATTTTTTATTTATTTCATCATAACTCGGTGACGCTTGTTTTCCTAGAAATACTTGCTTTCTTAACTATACCATTTAATTCCTTTATGAATGAACTTTTTTTTTCTTTTGCTCATGTGAATTTTCCGTTTCGTTATGAATGTGTTCCATATATGTTTCAAACATTGTGACAGTCGTGGGTCATAATGGGGACAAGCTCCCACTGTCTATATGATGCATCCGTGGCATGTGTCTAAAATAGATAAATAAATCCACCTCTAAGCCTTAGAATGAGCGAAATCTGAAAACTGGCACCTCATAACTAACCGCATCGAGCTCGAAAGGAAGACATTTCATATAAGAGAAGGAAAACCCTGATTTTACTTCTCCACTGCCTTGAGATCATATGCAAAATAAGGAAAAGGCTATGAAAATAAATCCAGACTTAAAATCCGTAATGGTCTCCGTAGGCGGTTGGCTATCAACACTAACAATTTTCCGGCAACTCCTGCAGCCAAGCCTTCCTCAATTATAATATCCTGTATTCCTTTGAGTCTTGTGGATATCTTCAAGAATTGGGTACGTAGGCGAATGCTGACATAGAAGAAAAACTGAATTCAAACCGCCTTTTAGGTCTTGCTTCTTTAATTTCTGAGAAAAGAGACGGAGTAGCCTGAACATTGTCGGAATAAAAGGAATTGGCAAGTCATTGTACTATGAATGTCACCATAAACCACAAATGTAAGATGGAGAGTTTTGGTAACCACAGCGGCGCAAAATTCGCTGAATGAATGTATGTATGAACATTTTTTTAGTTTGTACCGAATGTCTCGTTTTATTATACATCTGTGTAATTCGTTTTGCTCTAAATGATTTGCGTTTAATTTTTTCGCTTCTTTCCTAGTGTTAACTACATGCACTTGTCAGAATGTGTGTATTTTCTTGTTTTCGCTATCATGTTTAGATTCATCTCAATCAGAATGTGAGTCGCCTTATATCAGTATTTCATTTTTGTAACAAACAAAATTGTCTTATTTTGTCAAATGTTTGATTCGTTTTATTTTAGTGTATTTAGCGTTGTCAAAATGTTTTGTTTCACATGTTTTTGTTTTTTTTAGGGAGGTTCATGAGAAAGATATATTACTCATTAATTTTATTTCATTTTGTATAATTTTTGTTTACTTTTAGTGCATATATTTGTTTTGATTTGGCACATAGTTGTTGCATTCGATTGGTTTGGTCACATTGTACCGTTTTCTTACAATCATTATGACCAAATTCTCAAGATGGATAAGAACACCCAATACAAGTGGAAGTTAAATGATTTTGCCTGGCTCTGGAGAGATGAATGTTGTTTTATTTTATGATCTTCAATTAAGTTTGCGAAATAAGATCTTACTAGAGGCCAAAAGGAAATTAAAATAATGAAAATTCCGGGAACAAGTAAAGCTTGAGGGTCTGTTAGGAATTTCCCAATGCAAGTTTATATTAGCAAAGTCTCATTTAGAACGAGCTGGTATATCCGATTCCGTCAGTTTTCTTATTAATTTCAACGACGTGGTCGAGTTGTCAACTGCGATGCAGTGATAGATGCGTGCTTAGAAAGAGTCAAAGTTATCGCCGGTTGAATATCCGTTAATCTGTCATGGCATGAGTCTACTACGTTTCGGCGTGGTCAATTTGGTGTGGCTGATTCAGAAAAATAATTGGACTATTTGGCACAGCGGTTTAGGCGTCAGACTGTTTCGACGTCAGTCTTTGACCGGAAGCCCTCGCCGCTAAAAAAAAAAAAATGGATAAAAGCATTGAAAACACCCAACTTTCAATATAACTTTTTATTCATTTATGGAATTAAGGATCCTATTAAATCACTAATGGAATAATATAAATTAAAAATATTGTATTTTAAAAACTTAGTAAAGCTATTTAATCTTAAAAAGTACTTCTTCATTTCGTAATTATGAAAACACCCTTCAGGAACTCAATAGGATCTAATGATTCAACTTCCTTTACGCCATTTTTTTTATTCGTTCGTCAGCATCTCTCTATTTCTTTTTTAGCTTTTTTTTTTTTTGGTTTGGGGGGATATCCAGCGATCATCATTACTAGAAATGCATCCCGTCCTTTCTGAACTTTCCGTAAGGCATCAATAAATTTCCAGATTTTACTATTCGAGCATATAACAAAGAAGTACTGATTTGATGAGAGAGAGAGAAAAAAATAGAAAACGAGAAAAAAATATATTTGACTATAACGACAAAGTTGTAATCTGACGCCTAATGATACCTCTGCGGAAAAATTCCTATCTCGAATCAACCACGTCAAATAAGCGACGCCAAATGGGCTACACCGGAACGTCCCATTCCCTCATGGCGTAGGTGTCACGAATTTTCACCTATCTATCACCCACATACTTGTGAATAAGCAACTTGATATATTCCAAATTGGATTCGCGACACGATATTTAGCTTTCCTTGTAAACCAACGCCGGGCCTATCGAAGTTTTTATGTAAACGTAGGAACGAAACATAACAGAGACACTAAATCGAATCAGTGTGATATAGACGCGTTAGATGTTTACAAAAGTTTATTAATAGTTTAAACACAAATCTGTTTTTCAAACGAATATCTTTGTGTTGAACTGTGCCTGTTTCGTTTCTGAAAATGCTATTTTGTTTTGTGATACTCTATCAGGTTTTGTCACATTTTGTCGTTTTATTAATATATCTAGGCTTCGTGTTATCACAATTCTGTATGATTTAAACAAAAATGTCGTTTTTTGTTAAGTGCGTGCATTTAAATGGTTCGATTCTTGATAAATTTGTATATTTCATTTTCTTTCTACCACTTATATTTTATTTTAATTTCATTTTTTTATATTAACGTAATTGTGTTTGTATTTAGATTATATACAAATGTACGAGTTTAGTTTTATCACAAACGACTCTAGTCAGGGAATTTATAACGGCATGAACGATTAACAAAGAAAGGATTCTATTCAGCAGAAAGAAGCCTTTTTTTTCGTATTGTCATACATTTGATTTTTCTTATTCTTTTTTTGGCTGACGTTTCACAATATGTAATGTCTACTCATAAATATAGTTGCTTCATTATTTTCCTTTCACAAGTGGGCGTTGTTTTGCTTCCTGAGAATTGTTCATATAATTATTTCTGTTCCCAAAATTGTAATTCAACTAGCTTTTAGACGAAATGTATGCCTCTATCACGAATGCACATTTTACAGCTTATCCTAAATTTGATATGGTTTAAATCTTCAAGTGTTCGCTTGTTAAGTGGTGATAGAAGACCGTTTTTGCGTATATTGTTTCAAAAATATTTAAAGTTTCTTTATTTCTCAAACATTTTAACGGTGTTTGTTTTTTTCTGCAAGATATATTATCAGCATTTTTTTAAATCTAAATGCTAACATCGCCTTCTTCATGAATAGCTTTCTAGTCTTTTTTTTTTTTCTTTTCTTTATCATTCGACACCAAGAAAGACGAAAAGGCCACTAATACGCAGGAGGTTACAGGAAATGAAAGTGAGAAAAAAAAAGACTGGGTATAGGAAGGACTGAGAAAAAGACAAAAGATTAACGGTATTCAAGAAAAGAGAGAAGATGATGAGGACGTTGCATTTAAATTTTTGAAGATTGTAGTTATCGGAGAACCAAATAAACGGAATGTAGTTCCAAAAGCGGAAAGAGAGAGAAAAATTCATGTAGTCGCATCCAGGGGAAAGAAGCTTGTCAGAGCAGTTGCCAGGAAAATGTTTGTAGAAAAGACAGAGAGAAGCCATGTCGGTGAGAAAGTGACTGAAGTCGAGATGCCTCGTCGTTACATTACAGACCCTTCTTTTAATTTTTTCAAGAACTTCGAGATGAATAGAAGGAGCACCAAACCAGATATGGAAACCGTATTCAATGCATGGACGAATGGTAGCTTTGTAAATGTGCACGATGAACTCTGACGAGAAAAAATTTCGGACACGACACATTGATCCAACTTTCCTTGCAGTAGATTTAGCAATTAATTTGATGTAGTGCTCCACTTCAAGTCAGTTGAAAACGTGAGGAGAAGGTGTTTTGTTTTGCTCTCCAGGACTAGTGTCAACCATATGGATATCAGGAGGAAAATTAAATGATAGCAGTTTTGTTTTGGAGGCGTTAAAATTTACAAGCCATTTCCTGCCCCAGTTAACCACTTAGAGTTCATTTTCAAGAGCAGCAGCTAAGTTAGTCTTCTTTTATATTTATGAGACTCATATGGTGTTATAACCATGTTAAGTTTTATATATTTCTATTAACCTTCTTTTCTGTAATTGGCGTCGTTGAATTGAATATCGTTCATTTTCTATTTACCATTAAAAATCAGTGGATTTTCACTTTTCAAATGTAGATTACCTTTTTTATAAATATTTTCTGGATTGTGCTTGAAATAATATTTCGTGAACAATATACGTTCTCTTAATTTCTTTCAGTACTTAATCTTGTGACATCGTCGGTATAGATTACTTTATCGGTTATATATCTTCAGATGTCAATTATGCTATTCTTTATTCGGATAGCAGCTCAGACTGAGAAATCGGGGAGCCGAGTTCGAATTCCAGTCTTATCTATTTACTTATGTACTATTACCCTTGGTAAAGGTATGAATTCTCTTCTTCACTCCTCAGCTATGCGCAAATAGCAGAACAGATCGGCTTCTATAACCTTGGGTGACAACTGGTCTACCGCAGAAAAAAATGGCAACCTAATGCGGGAAAAATCTACCTCGTCAGTCATGTATCGAAAGATACATGAACGCATACGCATGTATCATTCATGGCACACGACTGACTGATCTTCATATGGCTTAGATGTTAAACCACAATTTTTTTCTCATCTAATTGGAGGAGATGCAGAAAAGTTGCAAGTCGGACTAAGTAGCCCTTCATTTTCAAACTACTCAGATTTTGGGAAAAGTGTTTGGTTAAGATCTTTTCAACGCACCTTCATAAATATGCAGGCTTATTACCTCTTTGTATTTGTAATGTTCGCGTCCTTCTAATATTATTTTCACTTTGTTATATTACATATATATCTTTAAATGTATGCTAAAATTTGGTAAACACAGTATTTTGTAAATCTAATTATTACATATATCTATAGTTTTCAGTATTTAATTTCCTAATTAATCTCAAACCAAGCGATATACAATTGTTTATGCCCTATTTCTGTATCATTAAACCAACCAGTTCTTCAGCCTAAGAAATCGTACTATGTAGCAAGTAAATATTTATTGGGATTTGATAAATTCACTTACTATTTTTAAGAGTTTAAACATATTATGAAAGTGGATTGAATTCAGAGTTGTTTTTCTACTAGCCTAGTTAACAACCAAGTTTACAGAGCCCGTGCTGTGCTAATAGGCTTCCTATGGCATTATTAGAAAGAGATGTAGTCATTCTTTTCCGATAGCATTACTGAAAAGTTAGTTGTCTCAGTTGCAATTTGAATTCAACTCGATTCTTTTTACATACTGTTAAATGTCCCCAGTATCTCAGCTGCTATTATTTGACGTAAATATTTATTAGTCTATTATATGTATTATGTATCTTCATCTGTGCAAAGCTATAAATCATTTTTCTGTGCTTTCTTATGAGTTAGTCTTTAACAACGCTCTAGTATTGTGCCTACAGAGACGTTTATTGACAAATCGTGACGCTGACAAAATCTAATGCATTTCTATGGCATCCAAACAAACCAAATAAAATGCATCCTCATCGTATTTTCTGTATTTATGATTGTTTACCACTCTTCTGTATAAAATATATACATTTGAAAATATAACTATATAAATGTATAAAATATGACCACTCACTAATATATATATATATATATATATATATATATATATATATATATATATATATATATATATAAACAAAAGCATATTTGGTTAAATAATTTATACATATGTCGATTAGTTTTTACTGTGATCCTTTCATGTTGGCGGATTAATTTCTTGGTAACCTTGGAAAATTGATTATGAAAAATACCAAAATTTGCAAATACTTATTTTCCTAATTACTTTCAACCTCGTCTGAGACCATGTTCTGGGGTTAAGTTGACTGTATATATATATATATATATATATATATATATATATATATACATATGTTTTTTCTATAAATTTCAACTGTTCCTTTTTACTGCTAATGCAGCCTTCTAGATTTCAAAGTTCACGTGTTTTGATATTTTTGGTTTTTCCCAGTATAACGGAAGTAATCACATGGTTGAATTTATCTGGGGCTTTAATTCTCTTATATAAAGGGCTTCAAGGATTTAAAGTTTTGCTTATTTTATTTTTTTACGTAATATAGATGTATTTTCGACTAATACACGTCTAATCTGTGAGTGTGTGCATAAGTATTCCTTTAAATGCTGAGTTACTGCGCTATGCTGAGCCAAATGAATTCTAAACCTTTTTGTTAGCATCGTCGTAGTAAAGGCAACGTACGTATTGATATTTTTATCAGCGATACAATCTCCTAAATGATATTTAAATTGATATACAATGTTAGCTCTGCAAGATGTTAGTTGGCGGAGAAAAATTTTTTTGAACAACTATGTTGTTAATATTAAATTTAGTACAGTATATAATTAATTTTATTTTTTTACATGGATATATTAGTGTTTATGATGTTTTTGGGGTTTTTTTTTTTAGAATTTTTCCTCCTGCTTCTAGTCGGAATGCATTTGATTACGATATAGTAATTTGATATTTTTAGAGGTATTTAATGATGCATCGTATTAAATTTTATTTATGCTAATATTCTCAACAGTTTGTCTAATTTTCTCATCAATGTAATCAGGAAAGTAAATATTAATGAGGGTTTGTTTAATAATTTTCAATTCAGTGTAAAATAACTTTTTGTTGAGGAATTTTATTTTGCAAGGTTTAAGTTTTGTATAATAGCTATTTTGTAATAGGACATTCGCTTGTATGATTGAGAGTACATGTGCTTATAATAGTTGTTTTTTTTATATAATGATAGGTAGTAAATGTATTATTATTCTTACTATCAATACATTGATGAACGGGATTTTTTTTTTGCCCTCGTTAAGTTCATATGTGAATTTAAGTACAGAGATTTTTGAAAGTTTTTTTTTGTACTTCCTGTATGTCATATATGTCTTTGATTAAAATGCTAATGTCATCTACATATCTTCGGTAAATGGAGGTTTTTTATGGTATTAAGTACGTTATCTTCTAAATTATTTATGTACAAATTGCTAAAGGACGAAACGCATAAAGATACCGTCGCATTGTACGTATATGTAATTTTGTGGTCAGAAAATGTAACTTCTGTGGTGCACATCAAGAGTAGTAAGTTTTTATTAATATTAGGTCTAATTTTTAATGGAGGGAGAGATATGTAGATATTGTTGATTATATCTATTGTTTCCCTGATTGTGACGTTGGTAAATAAGATGTCAACGTCGAGTGAGGATAAAGTTTCATTATTTTCTTTGTTTTTAGATTTATTATTTTCTTTGTTTTTAGATTTTGGAGTAGTTCGTGTGTTGACTTTATGCTGTTATTTGATTAAAAGCTTTTGTTAGCTGGTAAACAGCGGTTGGGATATGAGACATGATAAGTCACAGAGGGACGTTAGATTTATTCATTTTTACAATTCCATATATATATCCTGGTTCATAGTCTCCAATTATTTTTGGAATTTTTAGGATAAATTTGTTGATATTATTTTTTTTTAAATTTTAATTGGATATTCGAATTTTTTTCGACGTTTTAAAATTTGGTATGAGAGTCATGTTGTATTTTTGAGTACTAATCCGATTTATTATATATTTATTAAGATATTGCTTTTATCCGCTTTTTTTTAAACTATTGCCGTGGTTACCTAGTTACTTAGTTGCAGTTCTTTGTTGCTTTGATAGAAGTTTGGATGTGTTTTTACTCTGTCATGTCTATCTTTCAACGCTTAAGCGGTTTTTGCATTTACCAGTTGCTGCTACTCAGATTTTTGTATGTTTTGGTACAGCATTTCTATTTCAATGTTTGTATACAACAAGTCCTTAAATACAGTATTTACATTATTCGGACTGTTGTCCTCATCTTTGTCGCCATATATATTACAACGTTTCGGTCGTTGTACGCTCTGGCCTTCTTCAGGTAGTTGGACTGGCTAACTGAACCCTTTATTTCGCTCACTGGGTAGCCTGTTCTAGTTCAACGTGTCATGTCTAATGGATGTCAGTTATCAGTTATCTCCTGTTAATTTCCCACTCCAAATTCTCCAACATGTATTAAACTCAGTGAGCGAAATAAAGGGTTCAGTTCGACTTTTCAAGCACCTGAAGAAGGCCGGAGAGTACAACGGTCGAAACGTTGTAATAAAGATGGCGACAAAATGAGGACAATAATCCGAATAATGTAAATATTGTACATAATACCTAAATCACAGAAATATAAACAGATACTGAAGTACTTACATGCTTATAAAAAATTATATATGCATGAGCAAAAATGGAAAAGTTACTTCCCTTATACTGCCCCCACCCCAAAAAAAAAAACACGTGAACTTTGATCTTGAACTCCAGGACACTGCATAAGCGATAAAAACGGGCAGTTGACATGTTTGGAATTTACAGAAACACATATAAATTCTCTCAGACAACTCGCTGTATATGTTCTCGGATGAGATTGAAAGTACTAGTGAACATTTTTATTTGAAAAAAAATTCTGGTATTTTCTTAATCAGTTTTCGAAGGCTACCAAGAAATTAATCCGTGAAATTTAAAGGATCACAACGAAAACTCGTCGACCTTTGTCTAAATTATTTAACCAAATTTGTTTGAGTGATATATGTTGCATATATATATATATATATATATATATATATGGAGGAGTGATTAAAGTTGTTCAAACAAGTTCATCTATCAGGCTTTTCCCAAAAGGTGGGTTGCTTTGACACCACGCAAGATTAAAAGCAGGATCTGTCAAATGGCGAATTAATCTTCTAGTACAATAGCATAACCTAGAGTCTATGCATATGTGTGCCGTCAATGCGATGTTGAAAACCAGAGGTCTTCCTAGACTGATGTAAATGTCTAAAAGAAAGGACCCCCCCCGGAAAAAAACCGTCAATTTTTCTCTTGATTGATCTAGGGAACTATTTTCTCTGCCATATCTATTTCATTTAGAAATGCTGCGCGTAAATGAATGTCTCTCTAACTTTCAACCCAGAACTAATGAATTAGTAATGAGTGATCTTCTCGCTTGTGCAAATGACAGATCAAAATTTAAAAAAGGAATTGTCTAAAATTAAAGTTAATTCATCTAATAAGGGTGCATCACTTTTACCAATATCTGATTCCAGACATTTGAACATTCTCTGGTTGTTTTTCTGAGATCTAGTCAATAAACGTTCGCAAATTCTTTCACTTTCTCCGTAAATTTACGGATCAGTCCAATTTATTGCAAAGGGGATGGTGTTTTTACTTCATAAATGTTGAAAAGTAACATATTCAAAAACTTTTTGCTTCAGCCAAGAAAATGTTGATTAACTTTTCAAACTAATCAGTCAAAACTATTTTTTTTTATGTATTTGCTTACATTTTCGCATTATTTTAAACGTCTTTTTTATCATTTTCACTTACTATTTTCTGTGCAATTTTTGTTTTGTTTTTTTGTTATTGCTAGAGGCTAATATTTTGCAGTCTGAAAATTCTGCATGCATAATTTAACAGATGCTCCCAGAAAAAAAAATTTTTAGAAAACCTTTTTCTTTGTTTCAACTGACAATTTGACGTGCAGTCACTAGCGCTTTCTAACCTGTGCATAACCAGGTTTTACCTTTCGAATTCAATAATCACTCTACTTTATGTAATTTTTTTCTAATTATAATGCTAATATTATTCTTCAGTCATTTTTCTATATTCGGCAAAATTCCTTTTCTTTTCTTTTTTCCTCTCTTTATATTTGCTAAGCTTTCGCTGTCTGGTAGAATATGTGGGTCATTACATAATGTCCAAAATGATTTCTGTATTAACTGCCTTCATTAATAGTTTGTTAATCATCTAAAGGTTCTATCTTATATATATATATATATATATATATATATATATATATATATATACACACACATAGCGGGAAACTAGAGTAAATACTCGAGGTGTCCTTCGTTGGATATTGTGAAGCGTCATTTGCTCTTTCTACATAGTCTTGGCGTTCGGAATTTTAACTTGGCAAATTGTCTCTTGGAAACACTCTCCCTATATATATAATGTGTGTGTTTGATGGAGACACAGGGTCAAACCCACTCTGAAGGAAAAGCCTCTTTATAAATTTAAACTGTTAAAACATAAAGGCATTTCAACATACATATCTACTAAATACAAAATTTAAAGTAATAATACTAAAGACATACAAAAGTACGTGTTTGGGTGAAGACCATTGAAGTTTTAATTATTTTCTAGGGAGTATCAATGTTTTATTTAAGTTATTTCACCTATTCTAAAAAAACTGCCGTCTGACTTTATTAGGCAACACCAAATAATCACATTTTACTTTAATAAAAATCATCAAAAATTGATCAACATCACAGTTATGACTAACTTGGACAGGCTTTGACTAGCTTAGACCAGCGGCCCGAGTGATGATACTCGGGTCTCTACATTAAAACCGACCTTGAGTTACAACCTGACTCAGTTAGGGGTCAAGTAAATACAATGTAGACGTCGTCATGATGTGCATGAGAAAATACCTGGCAGAACGAGAAATCAGAAATATGGCCCAAGGTCTGCTTCTGAAAGGTATTAACATGAGTTACTAAACAGATTAGATGTATCCCGGCCATAAAAAAAGCCAAAGCATGGCAAGATCGGAGAAAACATATTATCCACCCAGGAAAGCTGAAAAAAAAAATAGTCCATCTTCGTTATCCCTGCTGCCGATACGATTTAATGCAACTCCGGAAACACATATCTGAGAAGAGAAATCCTTCCATGTAAAAGAATTACAGATGGATTGCTGAATGGAATCATGTTGAAAGAAATGAGAGATCCTGAACTAAGATCATAAAAGAGAAATTAAAAGGGAAGGAAGATATATCGGAAGAAAAGAGATTGAGAGGGGGGGAATATAGTTCTGAAAGAACTAGAGAAAAGAACTCGTAAATAGATAAGTTTGTTCATCCCCGTCCATATTTTCCCAACCGACATCCATATACTAATAACGTGTTACACGCATTTACCATTACATGAAAATATTAAGGCTCCTCAAATTGATTCATCATATTTGTTCATTCAATAGTGATAGATGCTTTAACTGGACTTTATTTTGAGCATCTCTGCAAGTCTTGGTTATTAATTTCCTTTTTCTCCTGTTATCATTAAAATTTTAGTTAATTTAATCATTTGTCTGGTTCCTGAGAGTCGATCTGTTAAATTCCACCATCGCTCAACATATTCGAAGATGAATAGTTCGGTAGATGGTTTCTACTGTATTTTTATATATTTTCCTTTGTGTTGTGATGTCTATTTTAGTCGTGTTTATTTAGAATAACATATATATTGGCGCTATCGATCTTCTTGATGAAGATTTTGGGATTCGTTTTTGTTTTTAATTTTTTGCGCTCATTTTAAACTTTTTTTAAGGATACAATTGCAATTATTGAGAGTGTGGGAGTTTTTTAAATCCTTCCTTTAATTATTTTAAATTTCGATGGATGATAATGGGTTATTCAATACCGAGTTTGGAGAGTGACTGATGATAGATTTCAAACCGTACATATAGAAGAAAAACAAAGAAAATACACTAAAGAAAAGGACCTTGGCAGATTTGTTCAAAGAAAGATGTTTTAAAAAAGTATTGCAGCCCAAATACAAATCAATTACATAGCTCTCAAGCCAAACAGTAACCAATATCATCAGTATATTTGGAGACAAAAAACTTTGATATTAGATACTGGTAAATGCTTCGAGACTTCTGTTCCCTTCGTTTAACTACAAGTGCAAAAGTATAATATAGATTTGCAGCGATAAATAATTCCAAGTCGCTGTATAGAGAATATATATATATATATATAATTTCAATTAAAAGGTGCAAATATAATTTATAAATTCATGAATCATTCATACAAAAAACAAATATAAAGGTTAATGATTTAAATGGCGAGAATACATCGTCGCAAAATATAAATAAGATACATCAACCCCGAACCTGTATATGAATGATATGATCCCTGTTTATAAATTCCAGTTGCATCAGGTCTTTTTAATTTTTACAAGCTTTCGTCTGTTCCTACTGACATCATCAGGTATGGAAGTAGATTTTGTTCTTGTTTTCACTTCTCGGTAATAAGAGGACAACGAAAATAGAGGTGTAATCCGAAAAAAATGCTCTGAGAAATGTGTTATTGTTTTGGAACGTGCAGTCGCAACGCTGAGTCTGAATTTAAATTTTTAAGGTTGTGCGTTTTTTTACAAATATAGCAATAAGAGAATTCTTTTTTACTGGTAGAACAGACGAAAGTCTGTAAAAATTAAAAAGACCTGATGCAACTGGAATTTATAAACAGGGATCATATTCATATACAGGTTCGGGGTTGATGTATCTTATTTATAGTTTGCGACGATGTATTCTCGCCATTTAAATCATTAACCTTTATATTTGTTTTTTGTATGAATGATTCATGAATTATATATATATATATATATATATATATATATATATAATATATAGAATTAAAGAAAAATATGTAAAATAATAATAATTATTATTATTAGAAGCTTATGATATGAACAACCTCCACCTGCTTTTTTGCTAATAAATTTGAATGAATTATCTTCTCTTGCACCAACATTTTACACATACACACACACAGGGCGCGAGGGATAAATTGTCGTCATTTTATATTTTTAATTTGACTTTAGTCGACTGCACTGAGTAGTAGGATCAGTAAGGCACCGTCTGTGATTAAAAAAAAGCATCATGAGGTAATTCCCTGGGCTAGAATTTTGAAGACCTCTTTCTGTACTGTTTTGCATTCGTGCCAGATGCTCCAACACGAATATGTCAGTGTCTGGTTTTCAATCTGAGGACAACGCAGAAGATTCAAAAAGAGTTGGACGAGTCTAATTATGATTACGAAGGTGTTAAAAGTGATCACTAGTGATATCGACAATATGCCTCTAATCATCTTCCCACAGGTCTTCAAACTCAGAACGGAAGCCTACATCGCCTCGAAGAAGTAGTGCTGCCCTGGGTAAAGAGGGTGGCTGCTGGAAGACACAATATCTGGCAACAGGACATCATGTCATACAAGCAGAAGAACCCAGTCATGACAGGCGAACAATTTCTGCGACCACATCAACCATCCGGCCACCTAGCTCTCCAGTCTGTAACGCCCTTATTTATTACACTGGTCAACACCAGATTTATTCTCTAAATATGTATTAACTGATTTAGGACAATTTTGATGCGCTGAATCCAAAAACCACATTAGTTTTGCTCAATCAGGTCAACTTTTTTTTATCTATGGCTATATGCGATTTTTTACGGTTTTTGTTGTCATGTCCATTAAAATATCTAAATATGCAACATAGTTCACTCAATAAGACTAATTATTATGTTAATTATAAACTTATTAAGTTTAACCCATCAGAAATATTTTCAGTCAAATATAGCTTCATAAAGATTAAAACACAACTCCAAAACTTTTATAAACCAATAACAAGCAAGAAAGTGTTTACATCACAAAACACACTAATTATAATCTACAATACAAAACTATAGAATATAAATCAGAAAGGTTGTTTTATTAGTTATTATAATTTAGATCTACCATCAAAATATTGCGAGGACGTAGTACTAAGCATATCAAGTAAGTTTTAGGGACAATTACAAATAATTACTTATAAAATTCATGAGCCAATTTCTCAGGAATAACTGTATAAAGATCACAATGTTTGACCTCAACGACAGATTCTCTCAGATCCCACTAGCCATGTCACTCTAACTACTGTTATTCAAGACCTTATTTACTCAGCTTGGTGACCAGGATCAAGGTGGGGTGCCACACATGGTATGTAAGATATGTACCGAGTAGTGATTTTCTAAGCGCTGCTTAGATGTGGCACAAGGCTGGAAGTATGGAGCATCCAGTGAGGATCGAACTCACTACTCAGTCGTAATTGTTCTAGCGAGACAAGCTTGCTAACGATTACACCACGCCGAGATGCCCAAGACATGTACCGAGTATCTGCATTGGTGGACCAAGAGCAAGAAGAGTTGTCTGATATTTGGAATTCCCATGGGTTGGGGGGTGGGGAGCAAACAAACTATAGTACTGACTTCTGCTTCTGTCCTATTGACAAGATTAGGATTAATAGGAAGAACTGGAGCCGCCTCAAGTATCCTGATCTTCAATCAGCACGTCGTCCTGTAGCTCATTGTGATGAAATTTCAATACCTCGATTTGAAGAACTTCCTGACATTAGTGAGAAATATTTCGCCAGTGTTCAAGAAGAAGAAAAAGAATTGGTTTTTGTCAATGATGCTTCACATCATTTTTTCTCAAAAGGAACTAAATGATCTCATTCACAACCTCAGCTTCTCAGTCCTTTGCCGAACTGTTGCATCTAGTAAAAAAAAGCACAAGGCTAGGAATTCTGAAGATCCTGTCATCAATACGCTGACTGTTTCCAGAAGCCTCAGATGCAACATGATCATCAAAATGCAGTATTTATTCTCACATATGGATCAATTTCCTAAGAATTGGGATCACTGAGGACAAGCAGGTGGAGAGATTTCATCAGGACATGAAAGAGATAGAGAACAGGTATCTGAGATGCAGTCATGACGGCTAATTACTACTGTAATATTAAGAGAGATATTTCTGCCGCTGATCATTCTAAGAGTTTGAATAAATGAAATATCAAGCCCTGAATTTTAAACTATGATGACGTAACATGAAATTACTATATACTTACAATTATCAATGTATAATATTCAATTTATTGTAATCGATGTTTGCAACATTTTATTAATTGTGTTAGAAAACAATTTTTTCTCTTAAAACTTTCGCATGAGAAATATTAACAAAATTTAATCGATAATGTCACAAAAATATAATCGATTTATTCATAAGATCGCATTTTTAAAAACTCAACATAGCACAAAACATGACCTGATTGAGAGAAAAGGATGTCATTTTCAGATTCAGTGGTGAAAAATTGTCCTAAATCATTTTGAAAAATACAAACAACTTAAAAAGTGTTTTTTGTTGCCTAGTGTCATATGTGTGGCGCAATTGAGCGATAGACCAACAAAACTCCTTGTAACACCAAAGATGAACTGAATGCAAGGATTATGGCAGTATTTATCAAATTAAACAAGGCGACCGTCCAGAAGTGTAGCAGGAGATTCCGAACACCTCTGGAGGCTGGGGTTGAAGCCAATGACGATTCTATAGAACACATTTATTCTTTTGTATTTCAAGATATTTTTGTGTAATTGTTTTAATTATAACTGTTAAAATGACATGTCAGTTTTAGTTTTAGTTTTGCGTAATTTAGACGAAAATTTATCCATCGCACCAGAATATGTGGGTGTGAGGAAGATGATTATAAACAATGTGGAGAAAAATTGTAACGCGATTCCTCTTTAAGGTCTTCAACAATTACTTCATCACTTTAGTCCGTTGATATCCAATAGAAAGAAACACATCAATTTTTTTAGGCTTTGCAATTAATTGTCATTTATATATATATATATATATAAATATCGGCTGAAAAGTTAATAGGGCGACCAAAATCTAAGTATAAGTAGACACACCAATTGGAAAGGACTAAAATGTATGCATATGTAACAACTGGTGCGTTTCTTTATATCTTGGTCAGCCTACAAACCTTTTCAGCCGATACTCGTATATAGCTTTGCTTTTTAAATGTTTTTCAACCCGCTCTATTTTCTTAAGAACTCCATCGTTATTTCGCAATTGTCCAGCTTTATGCAAGTCCTTTCGCTTCGTGCTATGACAGTTCTATTTTTTTTTTAGTTAAGGCTGTTTCTTAACTTGTATCTTTTGTTATGAATTAATATTCCAAGAAATAATGATAATGATTCGTTACTAGTTCTCATGCTTTCTTTACATTGCTATTTAATATGCTGATGTTGTTTAACTAAGCTATCAGTTAACGTTAATCTATATTTATCTACTGTCGGTGTTGATCTTAAAATACAGTATTGCCTCGCGTATATGTTCTGACATAATTATATATTTTTCTTCATCTTCTGTTGATGCTTGAATTCATACTACTGCATTAAGAGACTACTCTGAAGAAGTTTAAATAATTAAAGAACATATCTTTATGGATTTTTCTACCCGTTCAATAATATTAACAAATATTGCTACACAGTAATGTGCATATCCCGCAAAATATTAGCTATATTATGAAATATTCGTTCAATCAGAACTATATTTAAATTCTGATTTAGGATTTTCCGACAAATTTCTTTAAACTATAAAATACAATAACGATTAGCTAGGAACCCATAAAAGTGGACCCGACCATGTAAAATAGTCTTTGAATACTTTGATGTTTACTAGAGCGTACTTCGTTTGTAAATAACTTAATCTTATTTATATATTACTGCTACAATGATTCTGAGTTTTTTATTGTTTTATTTGCTTCCTGTCTTCTAAAGAAAGATATTCTTCTGTTTCATGCTGGATAATACAGTTGAATGGCGCTGTGGCATGTTTCAAATGAAATGATTCCAATAACACAAAGAACATTAATTCTTTAAACAAATAATGTAATATTAATGATTATTTTAAAGCTAATTTTCATTTTAGTTATAATTTTCTTCCTCTCACACACACACATATATATATATATATATATATATATATATATATATATGTGTGAAAAGTGTATATAAATATAAATAAATATATATATGTATAATTATTTATATATGATATGCGCGGTACTTATTAAAAAGCGCTCAATATCAGAGATAGAGCTAACATTGGTTGGATAGATGTGAGTTTGTGACCCTGGGTTTCACGCTTTAGCGATCGTCAGACAAACTCACATCTATCCAACCATATATATATATATGCACACACACTCAGAGCGAGGTCTGTTGCTTACCCGAAACAGTTATGATTGTATGTTGGCCAAATAGAATAGCAAAAGATGCATTCAAAAAGGTAAACAAGAGATTTGATAGTTTCAATTGAAACAATCAAAATAATGTTGTGAATATATATATAGACCTCTTATATATCAATGAGTGCTGGAGAGTATAAAGAGTACTGAAGCAACATATATGTGATTCTATAAGAGGGATTTCGTCAATGCTATTGCCAGAACATGAAAGCAACGAGGAAGCTTTAAGAATAAACGGAAACTCGTATACAAAATCAGAAAGAGTGAGTTTAAATTATTCGGACGAATAAAATGTGAAGAGAACTTCGAGAAGTGACACTCTCAAGGTATCTTGAAGCAAAAGGGAAAGAGGGAAATCTTCAGTAATCTACCTAATGTACATCGACTGAGAGTGATAATATTTGTCTTCCTTTTGAGAGAAACAAGGTATAGGTTGGTGTGGAGAGCCATGATCGCCCATGTTCTGCAGAGACAGAGATCATAAAAGAATAACAGACTTACACTCATGTCGCATTGAAACAGCGGTTCTCATCTAATCACTGAAGTTAAGAAACGTTGAGCCGAGTCAGTACCTAGATGGGTAAACACTTAGGAATTCCAGGTGCTGGATGTGCGTGTGGTGTAATCGATTATGGCTTGGAATTGGAAATTGGAGAGCGAAGTTCAAATACCCGTTAGATTCGTTTACGCGCAAATAGACTCCGGGAAGGAAGAAATTCTCTATTTTTCCTCCCCGCAGTTATGGGTTGAAAAAGTAGAACATATATCAGTAAATAATTATTTTTTTAAAAACAGTTGTTAAAATCTAAATATATTTTCTGTCTTTAAATGACCTACAAATGGTTAATAAACAGCAAAAAAAAATCCTATAACAATTTAAAATATTTAATTTGCCAGAGACAGGCATTACATATATCCAAATGAGGGTTATCATACGTTTAACATTTTGAACAAATGTTCAAAACAAAACACCCAGTAAATATTCCTATCTATTTCACATTTTACTTTTATTGTAAATTTTTAGCGCTTGAAGTTTAAAATATATTTTTGTTTAAAATAAAGATTGAATGGCTTTCGACTTGAAGAGATAATTATGGTATAATCTATACATCATAATCAAATCACATAAAGCAATTATTATATCACTGCGTTTTGTCCAGTTTCCTAATTTCAAAGAAATTATTGCTTTAAATAGCTCCCAATTGATAAGAAAAACAAATATGATGTGTGTGTATATATATATATATATATATATATATATATATAAAACATTAAATTAGGCAGCATATATTTTATATATAAAGAAATAATCATACATAGAATCAATCAGCAATATTAATGCAATTAATGGCGAAATCACTTAATATTGCTGATTGATTCTATGTATGATTATTTCTTTATATATATATATGCCTTGTTCCTTCAGGGCGTAGGCGATCATGGTCATCGTCATCTTCCTGTCCCTTATAGCTCTTAATAAATATTGTCTTTTTGCTATTTATCACAAACCCTGTTCTTCCATCAAGCTCATAAAGTATGTTATGCGTTGCTTTCTTCTTTCCCTCAACCTGTCCAGTAAGTTTCAAATTTTGCAAGCTCCAGAAATTTCAAATGCCTCATCCTGATGTTTAGTATGAGTTTCCGTTTTGCTTTCCAGTACGATTTCAACAAGGAATATTTTGCAAGGACAAATAATTTCATTACTTTTTAGAGGTTACCCGTATTTGGGTAGACGTTCCGTTTTATTTTGAATAGTATTTATATATTCTTTTCTTTTGTGTTATTTTCAGTATGTCACGAAGCCTGGGATCTCGATTTCTGTAGGAAATACACTAAGGTTCTCTTTGATGTTTGACAATATTTTCTTTTTGAAAAAAGTTTATTCCGATTTTAAATTAAAATTTAACAGCGCAAAGCTAAAATTTCGTGATCGCGTCATATATTAACTTTTTATAACGATTAAATATTTAACATTACTATGTTTGTCGGCCATTTACCGCCGCAAATATTTTATTCCAAACACCATTAATGTTTCTTAGCTTTTAAAAATCGAAACGTGATGTTCATTTTGCATCATTCAGGGAGAAAATTGAACGAGACGCAATAGAAATTAACTTCTAATTCCAAATATTCCTTCCATATATTTCCCATATTTTCCTTATATATATATATATATATATATATGCCTTGAAGTCCTCAATCAGAATTGCGAAATGGGTCTTCTCTACGTCCATAAACTCATTGATGTCGTGGTGAAACTATACAATTTCCTCATTCACTTGCCTTAATTTAAAATCGCATAATTACAATATCAGGTCTGATATATAGTTGCATTCTTATAAAATATGGCCTATATATATATATATATATATATATATATATATATATATATATATAGATAGAGAGAGAGAGAGAGAATATTAGTAGTATTAGCCGTTTTAATAAAAGATTCTGCAACGCCAGTCCACAATTTTCAAATAAGGATGACCTTTGCCAAAACCTTCTGGCTTCACTCGCTCAAAGCCATTTTTAACCATTGATCTTAGAATGCAGTTGTATACAGCTGAGAGTTTAGATATATCTGAACAATTTGGCACGTGAACGACATCCATATGAAAGTATCGATCTGACGAGGCTATTTAAGAATATGATTCTAGTTTCAGATTGAGATTTTGGTTTTGTAGCAATTAGCGGTGTTGAACAAAGCTGTCTCCGAGGGCCGAGTTCCTTGTATTCAATAACTTGGTAAATGTATAAATACGCCTCTTTTCATTCTCCAGGTATGGATTAATTAAGAGGGCTTGTAAATCATTATTATCTCGCAGAATTCATAGAATCTAAAAAACTTCTGACTTTAAATGACATACATGTTGATTTGTTTTATTTATGGCATATGAATCAAGGTTATATTAAAAATTGTAATTTGCCAAAGCTAGGTCTAGGTCAGGGTGCTTTGAATGGGAGAGCGAGATTTGTGCCAGACGGTGGTGGGTTCTTGTAAGGATTACCCGACTAAAGTCGAATTTCTCAGAATTAATGTATTTTATTTTTAATCCGACGTTATTTCTTATTACTATAAACGTCATGTTTTAGTGAACACATAAGTTTCAGTCGACAGTTCGTTTTATGCATGCAGTGTGAATTATTCATAATCTATTAAGTCTCTTGAATGCAGACTATTTCTAAAAATACAAACGGGCTTCTACTAAACAAGTGTATTCACATAAAATAATGTTCGAATTAAGGATATTAAAACCTGTTCACATCTTTTTCGCAAAGGGAAATCATGATTTTTTTTTTTGACGGGAGAAGTCTGACTCAACAGCCAATATTTTTGAGTCCCGAGTAATACGGATGAACTAGAGTTTTCATATATATATATATATATATATATAAAGAACAGTAAGATATATAATCCGGTGTTTTTTTAGATATTTTTATTTTTACAAAATAGTGCTCAATGTACATTTACAGAGCATTAATATTATAAATTAATAGATTTAAAATATGTTTTTTCGCTACACAGTTCTAACCATGTTTCAAAAATGGAAGCTGAAAGCTTCGAATTTAATTTTGTAAATAAATTAAAGACATTAGTTCCATTTCATCCTCAAGCGAATTTTGGAGAAACTTTTAAAATTACTGGGTTTCAAAGACAGCAAAAATCATAATTCCCGTTTCCAATGATACAGAGAAATCCATCCAACCATATATATATATATATATATAAAATGTGTGTGCGTCATTTTTAAATGGACTTTTTTATCCTAACATTGCTATTATTATAAATGTTACTTTTAGTCGTTACACGTGTTTGAGTTTACACCCCTCTTTCTTTTTGTTTGTTCTTAATTTCACTATTAAAAAAAAAACATTCGGTATAGATTGAGAAGTCCTACAAAAATTTGTACGTGCCGACAGGAATCGAAATTATTCTTTTTTTGATCAAGGCAGCCAATTCTATAACGGAAGTGTGCCATGACCACTTAGGTCAGAGAGACCATCATGTCCCACTTTCTCTAAAATATATTAATTATAATTTCTGTGGTTACGTTTCTAGTAGAAAACTGAAGCCAGCAGTTATAACTTCGAAGACGGCCCAAAGAGTACATTCCTTAAATTGACTAAGTAGTAATGAAGCACTTCACCTATTGAAGTGACTTCCCTAATAAAGTAAAAGATTACAGATTACGATTCTTGATGGAATGTTAATTTTACTTTAATTACGCTTCTCAATCTAAGACTATTTATATTTAATAAATAAAACATTTGAATGTCAACTCAAGCAGGTGTAACCATTAAAAATAAATATTATAGACGTAAAATATTGATTTTCCGTAAATACATATATTCATCACTACAAACACAGCCCGATGAGGAAACATTTTTTTTTCAATTTAATAACATGCAATTCCATTGCAGTAGTGCTTGATATTCATATACAGAGAAACCCGGATATAAGAGAGATTTTCTCTGGTCCCAAATTAGAGGCTGTGTTACCTAAACAAAATAGACCAAACCCGGCTATAAGAGACTTCTTCTCCGGTCCCGCCAATTCTCTTATATCCGGGTTACACTGTACATCGAATATTAAGTGAAAAATTTCTTTCGATATCTTGCTAGTAAAATGTGATTTTGGTTCAGAATTATTATGTCTTCGTAAACTTGGATGATTCTAGCCTTAGAAAAAAAAAGTATGACTTTATCATTTTTCTTAGATTTAAATTTTCTTTATATATAAAATAGCAAAGAGCATAAATGTTAATAAAAATGTTTTCTGCTTCTCATTCTCAGCCGCAATAAAAAAAAATGTTGATTTTATTTTATTAAACATGACATGTTTATCAGATATACATGTTAGCTGTCAAAAGATCAAAATTGTAACTTCTCTTCATAATTCTGAGCCTGCCTTTATTCCGCAAATGAAAAAGTATAAATGCCAGAAGCAACCATGGAATTTGCAATGAATAAATATTTAGAGAAATCTTATACATTTGACATAAGTTTGAGTTCCTTAAAATGAAATGTAACTTTTAAGAATATGTTTAATGATTAAATTCCATAGTGGCAAATGTTAAAAGGTAAGTAAATATTACAAAAATACAACTTATGTTCTTCTCGTAATATAACTTTTCTGGAAAAACAAATAAGCTTCCAGTACTATGAATACGCAAATAAGTGACCTACTTTTACTGACATAATCGTAACACGTCTAATAATCTACTATGTATGAAATAATTATGCATATTTTATCGTATTTCCCGGAATCTAGGTGTGTCAATACTCAGAAAAATGACCCTTTTTTTTCTTTCTTTCTTTCTTTTCACTATATCAGAAAAATGTGTGCTCCTATAGACTGTTTTGTTTTCTATCATTTTATATATATATGTATATTCTTATCTTACATACGTACATAATCTTATTTACACCAGTCAGTCCATTCCACACATTGCATTATTCATATCGAAATATTTATCTTTGGCATATCACGCCTTCAATAGGTGATGAATATATTTCAGTTCGGTTTTCCTTTGTAATATCTAAACAGTAAGTGATACACAAATCATCATTACTTCCTTACCGAGACAGACGATGGCACCCAGGCTAATTTTATTCTCGAAAGCATTTTTTCAACTCCAATATAACTTTATATTGATATTCTGAATCATACTTCATTCTATATAATAGAAGGCATTCATTTTACATTATATATATATATATAGAGAGAGAGAGAGAGTTCTATGAACCGCTGGCATATTTCGTATAGAGAAAAACATTAAAATTCCCTTCTTTTCTGTCGTGCGACGATGGCCTAGTTGTAAGATATCTGAGTGATTTGAAGTCAGTTGTGTTTCGATCGGACGTTTAGACATACCGAAGAGCTGTGATACAGCGAAACAGTCTGTGGCTGATATATATATATATATATATATATATGTGTGTGTGTGTGTGTGTGTTTTTGCACAAAGTATAAAATCATTTCTTTTTTTGTCATATAACTAACAAAATATATCACTTTCAAATCCCGCAAAAAATAAATAATAGTTATTTACTAAAGTAAATTGCTTGAAAAAAAAAAAAAAATATATATATATATATATGATGTACGCATAAGTATAGTTATTTCATTACATATTCCTCAATATCTGCCTTGAAATAAGCGTTATTTACATTCAAACTATTGTCTTTATTTCTGGGGTGGTGGTTGTTGTTATGACTTTTCTGCCGTCCGGATTCATCAGGTGCATATTGATAATTTCAGGTGCATATCGGTCATTTCCGGAGAATAAGATCTGATTTCACTCGAGTACTGGATTAAAATATTCTAAAAATTATGGCATTACAAAGGTATATATATATATATATAATATATTCAAACTAAGAATTTCACTCATATTCACCTCATATGTAGATATTGGAAAATCAAACAAAATCCACATACACTTTTCATAAATTCTTTTTATAAATTCTGTAAACAGATTTATACATATATATAAATAGATATATATATATATATATATATATATATATATATCTCCGTGTCATGCTTCCGTCATATATTATTTTTTCCAATAATTGGGTTTGTAACAAAGGAACTATCTACTGATTTAAACTTCCAGGAAATATTTGAATGGAAGGAAAATTCTTTCGGTTTCTTCATGATAAAATTGATTTAGAAACCGCAAGATCTTACCTTACATCTAGATATGGGAAGTCAAAGTATAGGTATACAGTAAAGAAAATCGTCTGCACAAACTATATTGTATTAATTATACAAACATATCCATATAATACGAGTTGTACAGTTATAATACTTACCGTATACCTACTTCTTCAGCCCCCTGTATAAAAACGTAATCCCTTTCTCTATTAAATTTATAACATATTTATTTCCTTTAAACCCTGTATATTTTTCGAATATATATATTTTTTATATTATTTCCGTTAATTTGTGCGATTGAATGAACTATATTCATCTTCGGTCAATGTACCTCAGCAAAAGTGGTTTCATGGCAACATAATTTGTATTAACATGACGTGTATTTATCAGCTCAAAGTCGTAATAAAATGTAGCGTTCTGGTGATTTTTTAAAAAAACTATTTTTAAGGGTTTTTTTTTGTTTTGTTTTAAGGCCATTTCATATCGTCACGCGTTTATGTTCGTTTAATGCGGGGTTATATATGTTTACTTTTAACAGAATTCTACACGTCGACCTGCTAAACTCTTTACAGCGTAAGAGAAGCAGACCTATAAAATTTCCAAAGTTATTGTCTTGCCATATACGACGAAGTTATTCCGCCAAAACAAACCCTTCAATATTAATATTCGCGTTTTCCTTTCAATCAGTATTCAACGTCCAAACAGCCAGTGCTAGTCTAGTTACTCTTTATAACTCCCTCTCCATCGCGTTTAGATTAAAATCTAATAAATATGCACAACTCCATTGGTAGTACCAGCCGTTTACTTAGAAGGAAACATTCAGCAGTCATTGTTCCGTAAATAAACTATGTCAAGTTTGGAAGTGAGCCCATATATGACAGTAATACACTAGTTTTTGTCTAGTTTGAAACTTGTAAGGGCGCACAAAAAGTATTTAGCTACCTTCTGGACATATAAATTTGACTGGTTCATTTTCTACGGTTTATAATACATTTGCAGGTTATTTAAAAACAAACGTATTTTTAGATTGTAAAATGTTTTTAGATAATGATTTAGTGATACAAATCTTAGGAATTAACCCATAGCTGGGGAGAAGAGGTGGATTCAGATTTTTCTCAAGGGCATTCGTGTATAAGTGAATATAACGAACCCAAGTGGAATTGGAACTCGGCTCTCCGATTAACAATTCCCAACTATTATCAATTATGCCATCTACATATTCAGGATTACAGCATCTTGTATTCCCAAGCAGTCAGCCACCTAGGTACTGATTAAGCTCAACATTACTTAGCTACAGTGATCGTACGAAAATCGGTGTTTCAAAATGATGTGACAGTAAGCTGGAGATGTACAAGGAGCTGATCATTTTTTCAGCATCATTGACAATAAATTGTATATACAAGTTCCACGTGAGGTCTTGGATGTAACTGAGTCCCTACAGAAGTTCAAAGCAAAGAGGTTTATTGAGAGTGTATTCGTTCATTACGACTGGATGAAATTCAGCGCCTGCTAGGTGATAATCTCTTCTGGATTGATGCAGGAATTGTGATTGAATAAGTGAATCGATGAAAAGCGATTCTGAATACTGAGTTTCCATCGTCAGTAGAATTGGCAATGATCATCTTCTGACGAACGTCTTATCATCATTACAGTGTCTTTGAAAATGGCCACGTTTCTTGCTTTCGATGGTTGAGCTACTTGGACCAAATATAAATAACTGAATGGACCGCGAACGATTGAATAAACACATATTTTCTTTAATTTTCATTTCAACTTCTTAAACAACCCAAAACAATCAACAAATTAATATTTCAAGATATATTATGAAAGAGACACAAGAGTAATTCCATTATTGTTTATTGTAAGAATTACTGACTGCTAGTGGCTTGGTTAGTTCAGATACAGGATGCAAAGTGTGTGACCTTAACAATTTTTTGAGATTAAGTGGACATAATTAAGTTAAACTATATCTTTCAGTTTTTATATTTAGTTGTTCTTTATCACCTCAAGTTTACTTGTCTTGTCTTTTTCTTCAAATTTCTTAGATCATTCTGTCATTACCGCTTTTTTTATTACTTCAGTCAAAAATATACTCCGTTCATACGAAATCACGTATCTTTTGTCTTAGACTTTTTAAGCCAGTCAAGAAAATTGTATTGTATTTCTTTTATTTAACTTTTTTTTTTTGGTAAATAAATCATGTTCTTTTCTTCGCTATGTTCGTTTAAAATTCTTTTTTTTATTTAATTGTTGCCAAACAAATTCAAATAGGATAGTTTATTTAAAATTTGTGCAGGTTACAGTCTTGTCCTTGCGCGAGACAAATTTTCAAATCCTACATCGATTCGGTTGACTGGCAGTATGTTGGACAAACCCATTTTGTTTTTTTTTTTAAATTGAAAATTCAAACAAAATCATATTTTAGTCAGCCTTTTTTGTGACATATCGTTTGTTTGGAAAACATCATTGTTTTAGTCATTAGATATTCATCCTTTCCTAGAATGATAGAATTCAATAAAATTACTATTTTTCTGTTTCATAAAGAGAGTTGGAATAACAAATCACATTATTCAATTTAAACTACGAGGGTAAGTTAAAACTTATCCGCACTTTCCTCATGACATAGCTTTAGAGTGCAGATAATTGTTCCTTTTCCTTCTATAAATCACTGATCATCTCAGTCTCTTGTGTTTTTCTTTATCGGTATCCTTCAAATTTAATGTTGTGACGTCGTGAATAGTTTGAAGAATCATTGTGTCAAAAACGATGTCATGTATTTCTAATTAATGTAAATATTTTATACATGTCTGGAAGGTATAAAAATTAGTAAACCTGGATCAGCTCTCGTTTCGAACATCTAACTCAGCATGCGCATTTAAGGCCTCCTAAAAGTCATGTTCTTAATTAGTCTTGTTAGATTTAGACTCCCACATGCAGTACATACAGGTCTCGTTCAGAAATTTCTAAACTATAAACTATATTCAGTCGTTTTATGTGATGATTAAGAAGCATTCCAATAAACAAATCCTCTAATCTAAATAAAAACATTTCATCATCAGATCTTACTGTCTGTCGCTACAAGAACATAAATAGGTTTATCAATTAAAAATAAATCCACGTTGTTTTAACAGTTCCAAGAGTGACAAGAAAAATGGGTAACATGTGCGTAGAAGAGAAAATATTGGTATAATCAAAACGTTGACTTTCCACACTACCGATGACTTACGGCCACATCACGTTGAAGCACCTGTTCCCTTAAGATCACCGAAGTTGAGTAACGTCGAGCCTGGTCAGTATCTAAAAGGGTGATTGCTTGGGAATACCATGTGCTTTAAGCTTGGATGTACGTGTGTATAATGGATAACAGTTTGGAATTTTAAATTGGATAACCGAGTTCTAATTCTTGTTAGGTTGATTATATGCTTTAATTCCCTTGGTCAATTTATGAATCTGCTTCTTCTCGCCACAGATATGAGGTAATTTGTACGGCCTGTCAGTAACTAATTATCCTTACAATATAAAATCCTTATAAAATCTTTACAATCTGAAAAAAAATACTTCCTGGATTTAAATAACCTGCAATGTGATGACAAAACGTAGAATCAATCAAAATAGGAATACATGGGTTTACATATCGTCCAGTTCATACAACTCCTGTCTTTTAAACGGAAGTAGAGGTTTAACGCTTGTTTCCTGTTTAGCATTGCAGTTTCAATTAATTTTAAAGTATTTTAATTGTCTTTCACTCCTAGTAGGCCATTCCTCCTTAGTGGCATTATCGCTTTGCTCGGGGTGAATTTATTTTTAAAAAATGTTTATAGTACCATAAACAAAATGTTTGAAACGAAAATCATTAGAAAGAGCGATGATAGTGGACTTGAAATTTCTTATTTCCTTAAAAATCTGTTTAGAGAAAATTATCTATAATTTTCAACCGACAATCCTACTGATCAGTCAAGTGGATGCCGAATGTTTCGTGTATGGGGCGGAAAGATTAATGTTAAAACTAACATTAAAATACCCTAGAAGTTTCTTACAAATTCGCCCCGCCTCTTTGTATATGGTTCGTAACCAAATATATAACATAATAAACAATTAGCTGTCCGAGAAATCTTGGGAAGAAAGGATGTTATGATTTCATTGCAAGGAATGTCACCTTCCCAAAGCTTTTTTATTTGATTATTATTTTGTGTGCCGTAGATTTATTTTCTGTACCTCTTTAGTGTGGAGAAATCGTCCTGTTTGCAAATGTTTGAGTTTTCTTCCCGATATCGTCGCAAGCCTTAGAGATAGAGGAGTAAACCATCACCATTTATTCATCTCTTTTAACGATTCTGAATATGGAGTAATGTCCAGCTTGGTTATTCGTATTGAATTCACTTGTCAGCAGTAATAATCAAACTTTCCTGGATACCCTATAAAAACATTGACAATAAATGACATGTCGGAATTCAGACATCTTTACCTAAGAATCCGCCGTATGTTCACTAAGTATTTCGTGTTTCTGAAGTCATGAATGGGAAATATAAGTTACTTGAACACACTCAATGTTTGGCGACGTCCTCCTGAAATCAATCCATGTAATTCTCGAGAATTCAATGTTGCGTCCCATATAATAAAAAAGAAGGCGTCGAATTAGTAAAACCATAGCATTATATGGATAACAATAAAACCATAACAATATAAGTGATTTGAAAAGAAAAAAAAAAACTGTCAGGTGGATAAAATATTTTTGTTATATAAGTTCATAATATATTTCCAACTTACTTTTCCTTTTTCCATCTCTGTCCAATATTTTTAAATCAGTTTTGCGGATAGTAATATAGGAAGACTACCTCCAGTAACATTCACGTTGGCATCCGATCAGAATGGCAAATATTAATTAATTTCTAAATCAAGCAGTCTCTTTGCTTTTCGAGCAACCAGACTAAGTTTATTGTGAAGGATCCATATTATGTTTCATAGAATGTTTAATTTCTATTATTACTAATGAATTAATTTTGTGTTCATTAATTTTAAAACAGACAAACTGGGATACGTTGCTGTAAATAAAATATCATCATCCCGTTTGAGATCAGGGTTATTAGTCCCGTAAATTATTAACAGTATGTCAGGAGTAAGATAGCCTGCTGGAACCCACCCAAACTTAAAACTGGTTTCAAGCTTACAATTTTCCTTCTATACTAAAGGCTAAAATTCCTGATAGCACTATTAAGATTGAAAAACTTCCTCTAATTTTGAATTCTAAAATATGGCTAACTGAATGAAGGGGACTCTTTCAGATTTTGGGAGTAAGCACACGGTGATTCCGCATAGAAATATTTATGATGATGAAGTTTCTTGTATTACATAGTATTTTTTTCTTTTTTTGTGCACAACAGTAACACTGAAAATCTTATTAGCAGTACAGCATTTTACAACTGCCAGGAGAAAGGCAATAATCTTTTAAGTCGAACGAGAAACCATAAATACAGTAGATGAAACGAGAAATAGAAGCAGAGAAAAGAAGAGAAAGCGAACGAGATATAATGTGCTAACAAGTTATCGTTACTCACTCAACTGACGGAAATTAAATGAATAAATTACCAATTAAAAAAAGAAACAGTGAATAAATTATACAAATCTGTTGTAAACTCCGGCAAGGGTGTATTGTGGTAGGAGGAAATACCTAAAGGATAGCTCTACCAGCTACTATGGAGGTAATAGGCAGAGGAAAGAAATGAGACGGGATGTAACAAAATAGCACTGCCTTGGAAGGAACAGTAACCTTAGGAATAAAAATACCCATGGGACCGACTTCCTTGTCGACTGCTGGTATTCCCGTCGCTTTAATTGACAAGAGACACTGAGAGAAATCTGAATCTAGACAGGTTGCAGAGAGACCCATATCTGAACCTGTCAATCTGTCCCCCTACTAAGGAGGAAAACCAGGATATAACTGGGTTTGTCAGACATGTCGACATACAACCCGGGGCCTCTTTTGCGTCTGTACTGAAGCGCGTTCGCCACACTGTGTCAGTAATATATTAATACTAGCATATTTTCATAAACAGAACACATTACGTCCACACAATCAATCATTCTGTTTACACAGGGATCATTGTTTACTGCTAGAGAAGGTCGTGAAAGAAAGAACTAAACGTTAATTGAAAGAAGACGGAATGCATGGTAGTTAGTGCCCCACATTCAACTCATCTTGTATCTTATATCACCGTGGGGGAGGGGCACCTCGAGGTGGTGTAATGGTTAGCAAACTTGTCTAGCTAGAACAATTACGACTGAGTAATGAGTTCGAGCTTCACTGGGTAGCCCATTACTTTCGGCCTTTTGACAGATCCAAGGTACGCTTGGAAAATCACTATATCACCTTGAGGAGACGAGTGAATATCATGGTTTTTAGCAAAATTTAAAGCCCAATATGCAAATTGGAGATACCACAATAAATAAAAAAAACTATTACAGCACTTTAAATATCTGAGTATTGCGACACTGTAATCCGAATTTACATTGGGAGGCGAGAAATGTCTTCTAAAGTCCTCTTTCCTCATTATGTTCCCTAAAAATTTCAACTTGTCCGTTTTGTCATCATTTTCTCCAAAAACTCCGTCTTTGGTAGACTGTTCGGTCCATGGTATTCTAGGAGTCGTCCTGTAGAGCTATATTTCTTTTTTGCCAGGTTTCTTCTTTACGTGTGTGGAGATTGTTCAGAATTCACTGCCATATATATAAGTGCAATTGTCTTTGTTTCTAACGAAATTTTCCTGTTTCTTAATATTTGCTTAACTTTAGGAAGAAATGCTCTAGGTATAGGGCAACGAACAATTCTCATCTGAAAATTGTTTTTGAATTCCCATTTAAAAAGATGTAAATCCTGCAATGTGTAACGTTCAGTATTTTCTGTATGAATTACATAACACATACAAGAAAAGCAAAAGTGCGAGAAGACTTTTTTTTTTACAGATCAACCCAAGGCCGTATTCAGTCCAACCTTAGATTATTTCCATTCAAATTAAAGTAAAACGATATTTCTTGTGATTGCAAAGTTGCTGGAGCTTATGTAGAAAATCATAGTTTATTTGAAATTCTCTTTTGTTTTTTTTTTTCCTTGGATTTTTCGCAAACTATAATAAGATAGTTAAAGTAGCAACACCAAAGTTGCTAATTCAAGTCTCATTAAATCGTCTCAGTATGACAAATCTGATTGTGCAAGCGATGCGAGTACCGAATCAGATCGATTTCGAAATTGACATAATTAACATTCTATTTTTATAACCTGGCCTCAAAACCGTTGAAAAGAAAATCTTATGTCAAAGATCATGAAGACTGATAGAGGTTTGGAGCGTTGAACTTACACGTCTTCTTAATTATAACACGCTGAAAAAAATTATTCCCCTTTCACATCTGTAATTAATGCTCTGCAATAATTTTTCTAATTTGGAGATGACACATTTTCACTATAATTATTTTATAACTACCTATAATAACACTTTATTAATGTTGCGTTTTATAACACCGCTCAAGGTCGATATACTCTTCGACCACAGGAGGAAACTATGCGAAACTAGAAATAAATTAATCTTTTTCCGACGAAATTAGAACATCTGGTGAAGTATATTATCTTATTTTTTCCTTTCGAATTTCATTCATTCATTAATTATATAACTATAATTATGTATCAAAATATATACAATTAATTCAGTTATTTTATAGTAAATGTATCTCAATAAAGGGAAATCAAATCTTATGGACCTCACACATTCAAATTACAACAATTACTTTCAACAAATCGGTTAAATCATAATGTGTACAATATATACAAGGGTAAGTCAACAACTATCCGTACTTTCGCCATAACAAATCTTTAGGTTTGTAACACTTCTTAAAGATGGAAATATTGTGATCGAAGTTTATAATTGATTGCGACAGTTTTCTTGCTGCTGTTACAGTGTACACATAGATGCTTGATTTATAGTCAATCTCCTGTCATCCATCACTATGTGGTGAACAGGATCAATGTTTTCCTCGTTGCAAGAGGTCCAGATGGTGGGTCTTCTTCAAGACTATCCCGTCCCCGCCGAAAATCAGCTGCCCACCTTTGCATTGTTTATAAAGCTGGAGAGTCATCACTAATGTAGTAACCATGTCAGCATGAATGCCCTTGGGGCTAAAACCCTTTGCCGTAGTTACTTGATAACACCATGATGCCAAATTTTGTCACTTTTCAAGAGAATTCGCTACTAGGCAGTCGTCTTTGAACAGTTTGGTTATCAGCAAAGAAACAATGCAGTTATTTATAAGAAGATTTTAAATTAACGCATGCTAAATGGCACAGGTCTAGCATCACTCCTTCATTGTTAGTCTATGAACTTTCAGACAACCCTCCTGATATATATGTAATGTATGGTTAGAAAGTTCTCTTTCGGAACATGAGATACGGATTCGAATCCCATTAAGGTCGATTAATCCAGAATGTGACTTTTTTATGTTATCGATCTAGGAGGCGATTTTCACTTGTGGCACCTTTGGAAAGTGTCTGAAAATTATACCATAGGTTGGCCGAAGCCTTGCGAGTGAAATTATGTAGACGAAACTATTTGGAAGGCGTTGATGATTGTTCAAGTCATCGTGACCGGGGGTTCGAGCGTGCGAGCCTTCTTCAGATTGTTGACCAGGCTCTCGCAGAAACTGTAACTAAAGTCTGCTCAGTATAGTTGCAGTATTAAACACATGTGAGCTCTGTGGGTGTTGAATAAACACAAATTTGTCTGAGCAGGTGTCAACAATGGGGATTGGCTATCTACCGTAGTAGACAGGTATGCTCGAATACGTGAGGCCAGTCACTGCTTATATGTATGTGTGTGCGTGTCTGTATATAGCTCTTCCTCTATGTGTTTTCTGATTCGGTAACATTATCACAGATAAACCTATGCTTTCAAGTAACAATTCTGTTTGATATATCTTTTGCTAGAAATGATAACAACAAAAATTGCAATATGAGCGCTGGTAAAAATGGTTGCTGAAGACATTATATTTATAAGCCCCAGAAATTCATACACAGATGTCCTAAAGGACACATGGCACAGTGGATAAAGGCGTTAATTAGATCCACTGACAGGACCCAAACAGTGTGACTTCAATACCTGGTATAGGCGATGGAGAACTTGAAAAGGGGAATTAACAGGAGATAACTGATGATAGTCCGAAACATGTTAATAGAGTACATAATACCTCATCTCAGAAATATAGACGGGGGAAAAAATCTGGACAGAATTTTTAATCAATACAACATTAATTAATATAATGTCAGCGACTTTGAAGATTTCTGATTATTGAAATAAAAGCTAGAATATTATTTCTTAAAACAAAACCGATACGTTACAATCTCTCTTAAAAATTGGGCTAAGATAATTTTTACAAGATAATGAGATTTCTAAAATATAATATCTTTAATTTTGTGTGTTTATCCTTTTAAAAAATAAACAATGTTGGTGTTGAAATAGCACTCACGATATTCATATTCACAATGAATAATGAAAAGATTTTACCGTATTCATAGAAAGTATTAAAATCAATTATCTGGCGCACAGGCATATATCTGCCAATATAAAGCGAAAAGCTCCTCAACTGTCTATTCAGATATAACCTTCTTCTTCTGTATGCCGTGTCCCTTCAGGATGTTGGCAATCATAACTCTCCACAATATCCTCTTGCTTGTCGCTCTTAATAAATTTTGTCTTTTGATATATCTCCTAAACACTGATCTGGCATCC
The DNA here is from genome assembly GCA_903632075.3 of Acanthosepion pharaonis. NCBI lineage: Eukaryota > Metazoa > Mollusca > Cephalopoda > Sepiida > Sepiidae > Acanthosepion > Acanthosepion pharaonis. The sequence goes on from CAHIKZ030005506.1 coordinate 567,171, forward strand.
ATTTATTCAAGTTCGCTTGGCAGGATGATCATTATTTAAATCATTTGGACAGTTCTCCTCATCTTTTTTTCCCATATTCATAACGTTTCGGTTGTTGCACTCTCCGGCCTTCTTCGGGTGATATACGTTGGAAGCCTTTATTTAGTTCACATAGGTATAGATTGTTCTAATTACACGTGCCGTGCCATGCCTCATTTTCGATATTTCGGCTTCATTTAATTTCCTTCAACTCTCTTATTCCCTCTGCTGTCGCTAGATATTGAACTCGCAGCTCTTTTGGTCAAGTCCCTTATTGGATTTATTTAAACCAACGCTTTTATCTCTTGGTTCATGTGTCATTGGGAATAGGACACGAACTGTCGTGAATATGTCAATGAAGATGAGTATAACAGTACGAATGATGTACGCTTAACTCTCCCCATTGCCTCATGTCAGAAATATTGACAGAGGCTACGCGCTTTTTACAGCTCTATTTTGCCTTGAAAATATCTTGTGAGTATCAAATTATCAAATCCCTCTTTCCTCATTATCTTGACTCTTTCTGATGTTAATTATAAGGGTCATTTTTCCTCCTTTTTCTATAAATGATCGGTCCGTGATACTCTCAGCATCCTCCTGTAGAACCATATTTCTGTTGCTTCATGTCTCTTCTTCATCTGTAACATTGTCCAGCATTCTACTGCTGAACACAATAAGTTCTTGTTCTTCTACGAGCCATGTTTTTTCAGGACATGGTAGAGCAAGGCACTCTACAACTTCCTGTCTTTTTGTTGCTATAATTACCATTTGACAACTTACCGTTCCTCTTTGGGACAATGGATGATAAAACAGGGACAAACACGATAAGTGGCTTATTCGTTGTTTCTCCCGCTTGAAATGTATCATTTGAGTGTTAATTTTCTAGACAATCTTCTCTCATAATATATCCCAGAAACAATTTGTCTCGTTCTTAATACAAGTACCAGTTTCCTTGTAGTTTCTATTTCCCTTAAGAGTACTTCTCTCCTCACCATTATAATCAATTTATATTTTCTAATCAGTGATCCATTTTCTGATGTTTAGGTTCACTGCACTTGTTTGGCAAGACAGCTAACCAATCATTCGCTTCAATGATAAAATCTGAAATTCTTATTATATTTTAAGGGCTGCAGTGCAAATTTTTCATTTTAAATTTAAGGTTCAATTTAGAAGTGAATCAATGATGCTAGTTATCTGAGAACACATTTTTAGGAAGACATAAGGGGAAAACGACCGAAAATAATGTTACGTTATATATGTCAGGATTAACAGTTTTCATATAGACCTATCGAGGGCATTCACAGAGCAGCTTCCAATCTGACACAGCTAATGAAAACTATGTTCGTAATACAAAACATCAACTACAGAAAGTTTGGCATAGCTAACTTCTTAAATTGTTCAACTGAAGACAATAAACTACAGATGGTTCTGTGTAGACCCCATTGAAGTTCATGTTATCTTGATGGATTTTAGGATCATTACCAACGTGTCATATATCATGTCACCCCATCTCTAGCCGATATAGTATTGTTGGACATTGTAGTCGAGCTCTTTGCTGTTCGCTTAACTCTCTCCATTTGAATTTACTGTATTACTAAGTCGGTGCAATGTTGAAAGGGAAACAAACCAAATGGCCTCACAATATCAAGTATTTGAATCCCCAACTTACAAAAATCAAAAGATTCGGATATTCAGTCATTTCCTTGTCTGCATCGAGACCGTCATTAATATGATTGTGGTTTTATTAAAAACATTTCCTGTCATTATAGGTTGAATAGCTTTGTTTTTAACTACAACTATATTTGTTTTCAATTATCTGGCGTACAATATGTCTCTGCCAATATAAAGTTAAAAGCTCTTCAATCTTGGTTGGCAACATATTTAGATATCTTATTTTCGAGGTGTGGGTGATCATGGTTCTCCACAACTTCCTGACCATTTTAGCTCTTAATAAATTTGTCTTTTTTTCTGTCAAATATTTTCACAAGCTTGCTGGGTAGGTCATGCGCTGTTTTCCTGTGTATCTGGGTATCTTTTCCAAGCCCTCTTTCCTCATTATGTACCACAATCATTTCAAATCTCTATTTCTCAGGCTAAGTGTTCTTTATATTTCCCTTTTCTCTAAAAATTCGTCGTTGCTCAGGTGTTCAGTTCACTATGATTGAAATCCTTAAGTAAAGTGCTATCGAATCAGCCGCAGGTGGATTAGCGTCTACCTTTATTTTTAAATATTGCGTGATGTATAATAGTAAAAGCATTCAGATAAGAGATTGGTTTTTAAAGTAAATATATGCAAGACATCTCAGAAGCTAGAGGGATTCTTCCTTTTATTTTCATATATTTTATATATATATATATATATATATATATATATATATATATTATCGTTTCTCTCCAAGCAAGGTGATAATGCCACTAAAACTCGAGGGGGGGGGAGGTTGCAAGGAGTGAGAAGAATGAGAATGAAGAAGTTTGACAAAAGGAACAGTGTTCAGGAAAACGGAAGATGACAACTGACGCCGCACTTGAAAATTTGAAGGTTTTAATTATCAGAGAAGCAAGAAATAGGGGTGGGGTCAAGTACCACAGTTATGAAGTGCGAGAAAAGAAACTACTAGAGTGAAAGTGGCGGTTGCATCAAGTTAGTTTAACAGTAAAACCGTGAGACCTCTTTGCCAATGTAGTAGCCGTTCGTTGGGTCACCAGAGAAAAAAAAAGCTCATCAGAGTAGTTGCCATGAAAATATTTGTAGAAAATACAGAGGCAAGCCACGTTACGTCGGTAGGAAGTGACTGAAATCGAAATGCCTGGTCGGGCTCGATTGCATTACAGACCCTTCTTAGAATGTCAAGAATCGCAATATGTGTTTTATTAAGCGTAGCTTAGTTATAACACAAAGCTGATAGTATTGGGCATTCATTTAGGATTAAACTGACTATCCAATTATATTTGATTTAACGGTTATGAATGAATAGTGGTTTCGATCCTCACTTTCGGCCTTATTTCACAATTTAGCTACGCTTAGTAAATCTCTCCCTCTCTCTCTCTATATATATATATAGTGTGTGTATGTGCTTGAGAGAGAGAGATAATGAGATATACGTTTTAGATAACAAAAAAAATGTTAGGAAAATTAATGAGAAATCATTTTTCTTATGGCCTGTTTCGTCTGTTACAGCTTCATCGAACAAAACATGACACAAATTTATCCACTTTGACATAAAATATTTACATATATTTGTATGTGTGTCTCTTAATTATTCGACCACAACAAGAAATTTAATTTTCAATACTTTATTGCAAAATATCTTAAATGTTGATGATAAAATGGTAGCACAAACATATTTTTACGAATTGATGGCAACGAAATGGTCACATATATAACGCGCATAAGCCTACACTTGTAAGCCTTCAATTTATTACTTGAATACTAGTATGACATTACAGAAACATCTTTTGACGATTTAGTATTAAAAAAACACTCTTGTGCACAACGAAGGCTTTTATTAATTTTTAAAATCTATGAAAATATAATGGTACCGTGAGAAGAAATATTTGAGTAAGTTATTGAACTAAAATTGTAAGAATCAAGTGAAAACACCGAAATAAGGATGGTGGTTGTTAGGCCTAAAACTGTCTCCTTTCTTTCTTTCACTGACGCCATTTTTTCATTTGCAAACGCGCTCAAAATTGAGGTCAACAAAAATGACTCGGGCAGCATTCAACATCTAGTCTGTCGCTGTCGAATGTTGCCAGATAATTTAATAGCTAATTAATGCATCTTACACGAGATATTATTTTCTGTGTTCAATGGCATCGTGGCGCCAATCACAAGTGCCCTACTTGCTTTATTTTATATACCACACTGATTGTGATACGTCTGGACAATGTCATTGCCTCATGTGACTAAATTCCTTTAGGTTTAGTTCCATAGCTGATTAGCCATATTTAAATGTGATGTAACCAAACATATCATATTTTATGGCGCGGTGCTACTAACATTAATATGGCTCATTGTTTTCTTTTCATAATTTGACTCACAAGTGTGCTATTAAGTACTCATTTGCTAACGAGTGAACAAAAGCAGAGAACAATGCTATAATTAAGTCTGCCATAACAATGCATTACAAATAAAAAAAATGTACTGATAGACAGACATGTAAGATGGAAAACATCTGTGAATTTCTGCTTGAAACGTTCTCAGTATTCAACTCCTGCGATATTGCAGGATAGATAGATAGATAGATATATCAAACATTGAAATGTTCCAAAGCCTGAAATAGAGAAATCAATAATTAACTATTTATATATATATATATATATATTGCCGATTGAGAAATGTATATTTCCTGAAAATGAACACGAGATAATTTGATTCAAATTTGATATGTACAACTGCAGCTGCTTCTTCTAAGTTTCTCAGGAGTTCGCCATCATAGCTCTCCACAACTTCCTGTCGCTTGTAGCTTTTAATAACCTTTGTGTTTTTGCCACCTCACTCATACCATGCTCCGCCATTAATTCAGGTTCGCCAAGTAGATTGTGCTTTGCTTTTCACTCTCTCTCTTACCTTCAATCAGCCCTGTGCGTATCAAATTTCCCAAGCCCGCCCTCCCCGTTATATGTGACAGAAACCTCGACCGTTTCTTCCTGATATTAAATATAAGTGTTCTTTTTGTTACCATTGGCTCTAGAACGTGGTCGTTTCCCACATGTTCGGTTTATAGCATTCTCAGCTTCCTTCTGTAGAATCAAATATCTGTTGCTTCAAATGCCGTCTTTATCTGCGAGGAGATTGTTCAGCATTCACTTCCACACAAGAGAATTGATACTAGAGATATGTTCGGTACTCTTTTGATTTCTAATGATATTTTTCTGTTCCTAAATACCTACCAAAAGATGAGCTATGTATCAGTCGCTATCCCAATGCCCCTTCAGATTTACGTGTCGCGCTGTCCGTCAACTATTAATACCCTTCCCAACGGCTACGTTTTAAAACAAGAACGGACTCGATAATCACGAGTCTACAGACACCATAGAGTTGTCTGTCGCCAAGCTGTCTCAGTGATTTATGACTTAATATATCCCAAATCTTAGGCACCTCGACGTGGTGTAATGGTTAGCAAGCTTGTCTCGCTAGAACAATTACGACTAAGTAGTGAGTTCGATCCTCACTGGGTGCTCCATACTTCCGGCCTTGTACCACATCTAAGCAGCGCTTAGAAAATCACTACTCAGTACATATCTTACATACCATGTGTGGCACCCCAGCTTGATCCAGGTCACCAAGCTGATGAGACGTTTCTTTATATTGGAAGTGAATAAGGTTTTGAATATCAATAGTTAGAGTGACATGGTTAGTGGGATCTGAGAGAATCTGTCGTTGAGGTCAAACAGTAGTGAGTTCGATCCTCACTGGGTGCCCCAGACTTTCGGTCTTGTTCCCCATCTGAGCTACGCTTGGAAAATCACTATTCGAACTCTTTATCTTTCTTACTGTCGTTTTTAACCACACTTTCTTACTTAAAGTATTTCCTTTTTAACCTAAACATGTATTTATTTAAAATTAAATTTGTTTTTCTTTAATTTATATTAAATATTTATATAAGAGTCCTATTTTTTCTTTGTTGTAGAAATATATTTGGGAGAATATATATGTATATATTGCCGTCAATAAACGGGGGTTTTGAACGGGCCCAAACTTTCTAGTTATAAATAATATGACATCATTTTTTTGTAGACTGGCTTTTATTACAGAAATGTGGTTCAACAGAAGGTTGCTGAGAATGGCATGAATAGACTGCATAAGCATCCTACTGGTTATAAGAAATATAGAAACAAAATGGACATGAATGCTAAAATTACAAAGATATCTTTGAAATTTATGGGAGACATAATGAGGAAGAAGGGTGTGAAAAATATAACAAAAGAGAGATGGTTTCAGTCAGCCATTTAACTGCAGCGCTTATGTGATTGGCTGCCTTAAAGGGCGAGTGGAAGGGGTGATAAAAATATATATTTTTTTTATTCAGAGCTAAAATTTACAGGAAGTTTTGGAGAACCATAATTACCTCATGTTCTGAAGGGACACAGCAAATGACTATCTTCAACTTTGGCTCCATCGTTTTTTTTTTATAAAAAATTTACATTGTCAGAGAGATACAATGTTTTTGTTTGTATAATGTGTAAAATATAACCATAAATGAATCTCCCTGGTCTCGAAATCGATGAAATAAAATAAAATTCTTGATCTTGAACGAGAAAACACACACACACACATATATATATATATATATATATATACAATGACACAATGGGAAACATTTTGAAATGACTGAAAATGTTAGAAAAATTACAAGGTGTAATTTTTTTTTTATATTTTCGTATGAGCCGTTTCGTCCTTTAGAAGTTCATCGGAGGAAACGTTACACATCCCCAACTCTTTGTCATAAATAGTCCTTATATATATATATATATATATATATATATATATATATATGTATATATGTGTGTGTGTGTAGAAGATTAGTTTCATTATGAGAAGATGGTTGGGCTGGGGACTTGTCAGCAATACATTTCATGAAAATATTGATATTTGTTATGTAGCCTATCTCTCTGACTTTATATATATATATATATATCACAGAGTGAATGAAATAAATATATAAGCGAAAGTATTTCTAGGACAATTAGATCTAAAATTATCTATTACGTGAAAGCATCCCTATTGTTCATTTATTGATTATAAATATATCTCTCTTCAATTAGACAAATACACAGACGTAATAACACTGATTGTTAGCATTTTAATTTTTATTGATTTCATTATTGCTCTTAATCTCTCTCTCTCTCCCTCTTTTCATATCTATCGCCTGATATGTAAAAGTATTCTTATCTACCTCCCCTCGAGTATTTCTTTGTTTCTTTATTTGTCAGTCTATTCTTATCTCTATCTCTCTTCCGGGTTCTTTCTTTATTTTCTATGTCAATTTATTCATATATACAAATTTTTTCCAGGGTGTCTATGTCAGATTTGTCCTATCTATTTCATTTTCTTCCTATCCATCAGTCTATTCTTATATTTATCTATCTATAATACTCGCACTCCCACGCATAGGGGCATACACACCTGAATTCCTATACTATTGGCATTGCGAGAACATTATCGTAAGAAACCATAGCCAATAACCCTTGAACAGGGGTGCTGTAGGCCATGAATCTCTAGTATAACTGGAGGCAGACGCAGCGTATATAGTTATATGTTTTAGTCACCCATAGCCAGACGGATGTATTTTGAGAATGTAAAAAAGAACTGGCTTGGTATTAAGAAACAAGAAAAAAGAAGTTTGTTGCCGAAATAGACCTGCCGTTCTTATTGATAATTGTCCTCGTACCACACCGGTTGAATAACGGTCGGTCATTCTCAACAATCAGGCTCTATTCAAAACACAATAGTCTCATAATTGAAAAGGTGAAGTCTCTTTAACAGCCGCCCATGCTGGACGTGTGCGCCGGGTAGCAAGCCAAACTACTCTCTTCTTTCCGTTGTTAATTGTACTACGAAGTGAAAAGGTCACGGAGAACCACCTTCGATACAACTGATCAAATTCTCTTTTAAAGAAGAAAATAAAATAGAAAAATTTAAATAGCAAAAGGAGATGCAGAATATAAAGAATGAATTTGTCTAGGGAAGACGCACTCTTTTCCTGGGAAAAGTTCCAAGAATTATTGGGCTATCACCATTAATTTTGATTTGCTAACATTTAGAAGTAATTGCCGAGTAGTGAAAAAAAATGGCTAAAATATTCAAATGTGAAATGAATTCTGGTTTTTATTACTTGAAAAGTACCGAGACTGATTTGGCAACTTAAAATATGAACCTCTGTAGAACATTTACAACAGGAATTTTAATTCGACTACTAGAATTAACTATCAACAAAAAATTTAAGAATTAAATATCAACAAAACAAAATCCGCTCTCAAGGAAAATAAATTTATAAATACGTGTTAAATTCACTAGGAAGTAATAATAAATCTCGTATCATATTATTGTAATGTCCTTTCCCTTCACGATATTGGTAATCACGACACTCCCCTGTTTCCATCTTACGCCCATATCACATTGAAACACCAGTTCCCGTTCCTTCATCACAGTTAAGCAACGTTAAGCCTTGTCAATATCTAGATGGGTAAGAACTTAGGAATACAAGATGTTGTAAGCTTGGATGCGTGGGTGATTTAAGGATAATTTCTCGGTATTGTTAATCAAAAAGCCAAGTTCCAATTCCAGATGTGTTCGTTATATTCACTTACGCACAATTAAGCTTGAAAAAAGGTATTAAATCCACTTCTTTTCCTCTCAGTTATGAGGTAATTAATAAGATTTATATCGCTAAACCACTTATTTCGAAAAAATTCTAAAAATATTTTCTGCCTTTAAATAACCTGCAAATGTTCAATAAGCCGTAGAAAACGAATCAATCAATCAATCAATCGAATTTCCATTTTCTTTTTGAGAAATACAGTGAAGTTATCTTCACCACGAATTTTTAATTTAGTATTGTTTTTTGTTCTAGACAGTCTGACACACAAAGCTAAAGAAACTCAGTCTCCTTCCTCTTCTGTTACGTGTCTTCTCCTTTGAGAAAGTAGTTGTATGTATCTCCATGACATCCTATCTTTTGTAGCTCTAAACAATACTTGTTCACTTACTATCGCCACAAGTACCCGTTTAACGATATTACTCGAGGGTTCCCTTCTACCATCATGCATTATGTATGCTCTTTGAGTCTCAAGTCAACTAAGCTCCTTTTTTTCATTATATTTCCTGGAAATTTCGACTGTTTCTTTCTAAGAACAAATACCCGGTCTCATTTCGCTTTACTTAATTATTTATTGCCCACAGATTCTATTTGGCTCATATCCAAGTCGGGGAGCGCAAAGAACTGGATTCATGCCTTCCTCAACAGCATTATTGAAGAAATGAACCCAAGGAAGGAATTTGAACTCAACTCGCCAATTCCATTTTCTCGCGTGGAGTAATATTAAGAACTTAGATGATGGCTGGCATTGCTAAATGCATACCTTCATCTTTCACTTGTAATCTGGGAGAAGATTTCTATACTTGTACTTCGTCCTCGTTTTCTCTCTTACTGATTACTTATGTTCCACTATTTTTGCTTACTGACGATCCGAGATCAATTATTTTCATTATTGAAGGTATTATTTACAGAATACATTGTTTCTGTTAATTACGTTTCACATGGTGCGTCCTGACGACTTCTGAGTAAATAGGACCTGATACTCTCATCTTAATTTCATTTCAAATGAAATAAACGTGTCAAAGAATTTAATGTTAGAATCCATTGCTGAAGAACTGCGTTCGATTCTATGTGGCTGTTTTACACACGTGTGAATCTGATTAATCTTTTGACAATAGTTAGTATTCGAAATTGAATGAAGCGTCTATGGGAGTTTTGAAATAGGATTTTAGTGTTGATAGTTCGATCGCTACTTTTGGCTTTATAAAATGTGATTTACCTAAGTTTAGTCACCATTCTTGATTTCTGTTTTGTTCTCTCTCTTCTCCGAAATCATTCACTCATTTCCACGTAGATTTATTTCTCTCTGACCCTTTTATCATATCAGAGATTTCGGATTTCAAAAACAAAAAAATAAAATAAAAACAAATCAACAGAATCTTTCTTAGTTACTTGCAATCACCAAAAATCATTTCTTTCGTGGCATCCTAACTGAACCTTGGCCATCGAGCAAATCGGTCGATAGCGAAATCTTTCACCGAATCGAAGAGATACTAAGCAAGAAGTCAACGCAACGGCAATAGACGACATCTAATCCTAGATATACTACCATATATTTGATATGAGAAATTTTATGATAATAGTGCTTATGTTGTACGTTTCAGTAGATGCCTTTGATTTTTTTCTGTACTTTATATTAGAATTACTGCTTTCAAAATATTTTCTTTCCAGCTTACGTTACTTCGTTTATATTTCCTCTGCTAGTTTCGAAGTCCAGATTCTTGGATGTAATTCTTTGAGTGCTATATAATTTAATGGATCTACTTGACGTACGTGTACGAAGAACTTTTCGAGGTTGTGTGGGAGGGAAGGTTAAAACAAAACTGACACCCACTACTGTGGACACTCTGATTTGACTATCACACTGTGAATCTAATATTCTAAAAGTGCCAGGCCACAAGAGATATTCATAACTCACAATACGCTTTAGTGTTAGAATCCATTGCTGAAGAACTGGGTTCGATTATTTTTTGGCTCTTTTATACACGTGTGAATCTGATCAATTTTTTTATCAATAGTTAGTAATCGGGATTGTTTAATGGCGTCTATGGGTGTGTTGAAATTTGATTCTAGTGTCGAGAGTTCGATCGCCATTATTGGCTCTATAAAATGTGTAAAATATTTACTCTAAATTCAAGGCCAGGGACATATATTGGTTAATGACATTTTTGTTAGATCTGTTCTGTTTTACTTCTACTCTCGACTTAAAAAGTTGCACGATGGGCTTATTTGGTTAATTGATGTAGATAAATGATTTGTTTTCATTGATTGATTGATTGACTGATTCACCCATTCATTTGTTTTTACGGTTTATCAACCGTTTGCAGGTTATTTAAAGCAAGAAGATATGTTTAGATTGTTAGAATTTTTTAAAGATAGTAATGAATTTACTGATACAACACCTGCTAATTAACCCTAGCTGGCGGGTGACAAAAGGTGGATTCCTGAATTTACTTATGGAAGTTGCGCGTAAGTAAATATAAAGAAATCAACAGGAACTAAAACTTGGCTCTTTGATTTCCAATTCAGAGCAGTTATCAATTAAACCGCCCGCACGTCCGTTCTTACAGCACCTTCTATTCCTAAGTGGTCACCAACCTAGATAATGACTAGGCTCGATGTTGCTTAATTTCGGTGATCGTACGATAAACGGTATTTCAACATCTTATGAATGTAAGCCAGAAATGCTTTGCACATAGTCCCGCCTCGTAGAATTCACAATCAGTTTTGTTTAACTTCTGAACAATAATTTATATTGTATATTTATGTGAATATTAGCTTCCGCAAAATCAAATGCACTATGTGTATGCATAGATAGAAGAAATAAACGGAAATCTTAGACAACGGATATTGTAAAAGTGGGGAAAATAGAATTATTCTTTTCTTGAAGTATGCCTAAATTTTTATTTTTATTCGTGGAATTATTTAACATATCGACCGTATTTTTTTTCCTTTTCAGTCAGTTATGTGCCATGGGTGATAAACACCTAGGCGATCATGTATCTTTCGATATATGACTAACGATGCAGATTTTTTTTCCCGCTGTTGGTTGCCATTTCTTTCTACAGTAGACAAGGCTATAAAACCTGTTCTGTCCTGCTATTTGCACATAGCTGGTGAGGGGTGGGGAGAAGAAGAGGATTCATACCTTTCCCAAGGGTATTAGCACGTAAGTGAATGTAATAGATTCGACTGGAATTCGAACTCGGCTCTCCGATTCCTCAATTCGAGCCGAAATTAATTTCTCCACCGTGCCTCCTTTTTTATCTTACAAGAATCAATTATTAATAAATATCGGACTCTGTCAAGTAGGTGTCTACATATCTTCACCAGAGAGTCAGACAGTTTCCAGATCATTACTTGCATATGTATTTTTTTCAACATCCTGTTGGTAAATTTAAACTGCTTCCTAGCCCGTCTTACATGACCGGAATATTCGCGAAAGAATATTCAGCAGGATAGCTATAATCAGTTGCCGAATATTGTGCTAGTAAATTTGCGAGGTTAATTGCGATATGCGAATGTCTGACCTCTCTCGTTAACCCAAGAGTTAACTGGTACGATGGGAAGAAGCTTACCGTTTTTTTGCTGGGAGTGGGGAGGAATTACCTTCACCTTGGTAGATGAAAAGATGTAACTAAAGGTTTGCGGGAGCATGAAAAATATTTCTATAAGAATGTTGATATGAGTAGAGTGAGATTATTGCCTCACAGAAGATTCAAAATAAAGATACTTGAAATTTAACTGATAATTTCCAGTGTTTATAGCCCATGAAGTGGGTCGATAGGAGGAAGTTCATGATTTCTTTGTTCTTGAGGGGTGGTGAGGATTATCTTCTAGGCAGATGACCAAGCTGTCACTAGATTTTTTCGGGCCCCACAAAAATTTTGACTGATATTATCATTTTTACATCAATTAAAATTAGTGCCTTGCATTCACAGGAGTGTCAAGATAATGAACATATTAAATTTCCAGGTCAACAAGTATTATTTTTGAAGAAATTTCTAAATGAACTACGATCAAATAAATGACATACATTGACTTTTAAAAGTAACATAAAATACATTCGAAAGTATAAACGTATACTTCGCGTAGTCAAAACGGCAGAAAAGGATTAAATGTGCTCTAAATATTATGGGATAAAAATTTTGGTGTGACGTAAATAGAAGGTTACGTGATTTGTCTTATATTCTGAAATGCTCACAAAAATATTTTTTGTGATATTCCAAAAATCGTGAGTAGAAATCATATATTTAAATAAGGCAGTTATTGCAAGATAAAAACTAAGAATAAAAACAGTAGGCATGAATGTGATAAAAGAAAATTAATCGTTACAGATGGATTGATCGGAATAACTTCGATGTGGTTTCGAAAGTTATTGAATTTATTAGAATAAATTGTCTTGATCATATTATTTACTCATATTTATTTTCTTTATCAGAACCGTTTATCTGTTTTCTTTTTAACATAAATCTACGTCGGCATGTTAAAACAGCAAAGACGCGCCAGTTACAAGTAGACCGAATCGGTGAACGTATAATAATAACATTTCTCGTACATTCAGAAGAATTTCTCATTTGACATGAGTTGTTGCGGAACAAGGAGGTGAAGGCCAATCTGCAAAGAAATATTCAGAATATGAAAGCGAAAAGAAATAATGCATTTAAAAAAAATGAATTTTGTTTAAAATGACATAGGAATCATTCATTTCAACTTTCAGACTAAATAGCCACCTGACTTCCTCTTTCTTCTTAGGATGAGACCTGAATGTGAAAAGTCAAAATGGCGATTCTGGTAATAAATAGGAGTCCATTTTCTTTTAATTCTAACAATATGCACATTAACGCTTGTTCATTTTCATAATTAACCCATGTTCCTTTCATTCGTAAATGTGGATAAGAATAAAATTTAGTAATTATAATATTTATAAGTAAAGAAGCCTGCAAAATTTGATAAAGTATGTGCTAAAAATATATATCTACATTTCCACAGCGAACATATCGACGATACTCGGTCTATCGATTTTCAGAAACCGTTCAAATTCCGGCCTTTATAGAATAATTTTTTATAGATTAAATATCTTTGTCACTAATTTTCCGAACTAATGAAGTTCTTACATGATATTTGTGAATTATCTGGCAAATATTTAGCTTGGTCAATAATACTCAAAACAAATATAATGTTCAATTGCATAATTATTAACTCCCAAAACATAAACACCAGGATCAAATATATGAAGGTAAAAACCAAAGCAACAACATCGACAGCTTGCGTAGGACACGCCATAAGACGTGTATGTAAAGAGAGACTGACTCACAATGTATAAGGTTTCACTAATGGGTTCTAACAATGCTGTTTGCGACACTTTAATCTGTAGGTTCTCCCATGTGCGTGTAGCGTAGCAGTTATCAGCACTGACAACAGAGTAACGATGTGCTGAGATCGAGTTTCGAACAAGATCGTTGCATTCAGTTTTGCCCAAATACACTTTTGAAATACATAAATCGATTTCTTCTATCACCCCCTATTGATTCAATAAGAGGAGAGACTTAGCTCTTTAATTTCGGTTACTTAACCGGTTTGCAAAAGGACTTGTTTGAATTAATTGTCAGCAAAATAAGTAAATTGTTTTATCTGAAAATGATTTCTGGGTTATTTATTCATCGTGAAATACATGTAAGCTCATACTTGTTAGGGTCTCAATATTTTAGAGCTATATATATATATATATATATATATATATATATAAAATTCAGACTCAAGAAATACTTACGTAGCCCCACTCAATTGTTACCTTTTGAAGTATATCTCAGTTTCTGGTAAATTATAAACTTGTGTCTAGCAATTTCAAAAGTGAAATAATGAGACCTAACTGGTACACACACACACATATATATATATATATATATATATATATATATATGGTTGGATAGATGAGAGTTTGTCTGACGATCGCTAAAGCGTGAAACCCAGGGTCACAAACTGATTAATTTTTTTAAAATTTTGGCTTTATGTAGATTGCGTGTATTGGTGTTATTATGGAAGTGGTGGTGGAAACGTCGTCGTTGTGTCATCGTACTAACGCAAACATCGATGTATGTTCATACGCCTAATGGAGTAGGCAGACATATACATACTTGGTCGTCTGTCGGGACTCATACATATATAAACATATGTCGGCAGTTTCGGATATGACCTATGTATGTATATGGTTGGTGTTTTGTCTATACATACGCATTTGTATGTTGAAATTCAAAGATTGGAAGTGTAGCGAAAATTTCTCGTGAATGTATTTATTTATATTTATATACACACACTTTTCACATTATATATATATATATATATACATACATACTGGATTTTACGTCTTATTTACTTCCACGGTTACTCTGATAGAATAGACCCAAAAGGATTTTATTTCTGTTCATATCAAAATGGTTGTGCTATTTCTTTTCTCTATTTATTTAATGCCAATTTTATTTGCCCGTTACTAACGTGAATCTTGAAATTATTGTTTTATATACGACTCAACTCTAAGTGGTAAAAGTTTGTTACATACTTGATCGTAATCTTCAGACCATGTATGTTGGCCAATAGCTCGCCTATTTATATCAATGGGGCATTTTTTGTATCAAGGTCAATAAATATTATGTCAGCAATAATTTGCAAAATCATATAGTTAACGGACAAATAAATTAGTCATTAAAGAAATGTCGAGATATTAACACAATCATCTTGATATCAACTGTAATAAGAATTGTATAATGCCACACTGCGTTTAAATATCAAACATTGTCGACACTGGGTGTTAACTTCAATGAACACTTATATTTACACACGCTCTATCCAGGATATTGGACACATTTAGCTATAAAAATATCATACAATAAAATTTCTATTTTATCATTATATATAATAGGCCCGTTAATGAAATTTAAAATATAAAAATACAGAAAAATAATAATATTGGCAATAAAATTTTTCATAACGAAAGATGGCCGTTGAAAAGCTCAGTTTACCTTTATTCTGTAACTCTTACAAAGGTGGATGAAGAAATGGGTTAATCCCTTTCCCATGGGTATTTCGTCGTAAGCGAATGTAACAAGCCAGACCAGAATTTGATCTCGGTTCGCTGATTCTAATTTTAGCGACGAAATCCTCATCTTTTTATTAAATGGTGTATTTTTTTTTCTTTATTGTCTGCTTTTGAGGAAGCACGTCAGGAATCTACTTGTTTACATGGCGGATTTTTTTTCTATCGTCTTTGTATAAACTATTTGCAAATTTATAATCACACTAACAAAGTTTTATAACATGGAAACCATATACAGGTTGTATAATGGTAAGCGGCTCTTGATAAGATATTGGTGTGCCAATTTATAATTCTAGTCCAGTCTGTTTCATTTACTTACGCGTAAACTCCTTGCTATGAGATAAATAGTAATACCGACTGGATTCTATAACCTTGGTGTGTAAACATTCTAGAGGTGGTGCCTCGATAAAACAAACAGTGTCTGAAATTCTTCCATAGTGGTAGCAGCCACAGTTGGGGGTAGATTGTCTCATCATCAATATGGAAAATGTTGACAATGTCTTTAAAATCGGTTGTTAAGTTCGTTTAAGCTTGTAGGAAAAGGGAGACATAGACCAGTGTTTGTGAGTATATATATATATATATATATATATATATATATATATATATATATATATTAGAGAAGTACTTTGGAGTAAAGTACTGCTGAATCAGAAAGCAGAGTTCGATTTCCAGTCGGATCCATTACACTCACTTACCAGTGGGAAAGGTATGAATCTTCATCTCCACTCAGCTATGGGTGGAGAAGAAGAGGGTTTATGGGCAAATAGCAGTAACAGCTCTAGCAGAGGGAAAACTGTGAATTCATAACCGGCCCGGAGGGTTGGACTCCGTCAGAATATCTTGCCCAATAAACATCACTGCTACTACGGCTGCAGTATATGTGGTGCCCCTTATGTACCTGCCTGATGGGTCACGGAATTCGCGATCGATTAATGCACACAGTAGACATCGTAGTCGTCAGAGATCTTCAAATTCTGGTAACGACGCTTGCCTATCAATTGGTAAGTGTTAACCCTATGAAACTTTTGCTCTATCTTGGTAATCTAGGCTTTGAGAAGTTTCTTTAATAAGTAGGTCGTTGTTTTCCTTAAGGTCATTTTCTTTATTTCCTTGTTAGAGATTTTTTTCTTGATTAAATTTCAGGTCTGTTGGCATGCTGTCTCTTGGTTGTCCTAACGGAGTTGGAATTTATTTAATATATATATAATGCATTATTCAATATCTCAAATCCTGTCATCTTAAAAGGTTTGTTAAAGTTGACTGAAAAAGATCTGGACAGAATTCGATTTTCAATTATAGATTAACTACTTATTAAGAATTTTACAATATTTGATGTATCAATAAATCCATATTGTTAGTTTAATTGAGAATATATTTTCAAATTATAAAGTTCGATTTATACGATTATTGAAGAAGAGTTTTCCTCTAGGCTTTAAAGAAACGGTACTTATTTATTCAATCAATGATAATACTTTAACAATATTTTATCTTCTTTGTCATAGAAACCATCATACTTGTAAATTATATTTTCACACTTCATATTTAAATGTAAGGAATTATAGAATTAATAAAAATTTATTTTTTATTTAAAAAAATAAAATTTTATCGTCAATTTGAAAATAAGAAGTATTCTGATAAGTTATCACCTTGTAGTCGTCGTTGAACAGAGGAAAAATATAAAAATAATTTGTTTGTGTGAGCAATTTAAATTCTTATCCTAAGTCATTATGAAAGTGAAATTTGCCATCAACTATTCGTTTGCTACAAATATGAAAAATAAGATGCAATTTTGCTTATCTTATTCCTAAGTTAAACACAACATATCAGTTTTCTTTTTTTATCATTTCGTACTTCTCAGCCTTTGGAGGGAAAGCGTGACTAATGGGTTGGCAGTTCTCCAATGAGTTACTTTTCGTCTAGCTTCAATGAACTATATATTTGTAGAAATAAATGCTTTCTTAAGAGAATATAATTTGTTTGGAGAGTGAATAAAATTATCAATTATTTTCGTACGTATCATGTTTATGCATATATCAAGAGTGGTAATATAAGTCTGTGTTCGGAACGAAAATCTGGCCCAATCGAAAACGTCAATTAATATTCTGTGACGAAATGCGTATCTATATGATTAAAGAAAAAAAAATACTCAGTGTCATGGTACTTAATTATTTATCTAAACATTCTCCCTCATATATATAGTGAAGTGATTATATTGAATCAATTGCTAGCTTTGCTAAGAAGATTCCTTCTCTGTGTGTGTCAGGCAATTTTTCTCAACAAATTGCGTTTTTCACATCTATAACTCTACCATTCGTCCGTGCATTGAATATTGTTGCTATAACTGATCTGAGGGTGCATATATTTCTCGACGAAATCCATAGGTTTTCTAATGTTA